>JAYJMJ010218487.1:0-15730 GCA_036873875.1 Laminaria ephemera
CAAAATGACAACAAAGGAATTTATGATCATGACTACAGGAAAAAATCCATACCTCTGTCCTCAATGTGGCCAAAGTGAAATGGTTATCACCAAGATATTACCACCTATCAGAGGTTCGCCTGTAAAAGTATTTCAAAAACCAATATCTAAGGATAGAGTAGTTTGCCTTAATAAAATTGTTGCGTAATGCGACACAGTACGGCTATGTCCAGCCCAGAAATAATTATGAAAACATCAGCAAAAACAACTTCCAATTAACTCACAAAATGAAATTGCATCTATGAAAAAATAAGAATTCTTAAATATGGCATAGCTTCAAATCTTAAACCAGTGCTTAGCGCGCTGATATAGAAAATAGACACCGTTTTAAAAATACACGTAAGCCCTGAAATTCACCAATAGCCGATTAGCACAACACAACCAAAAATGCTGTGAGTTGCTGCGCAATAACAGACATTTGTTGCTAATTGTTATGAGCTGGAATTTATCCTTTGCTTTTTGTACGTATTAATTAGATTTCTAGTATTGACAGGTGTTTGATCGTTTATTTCTTCAAAGTTTCGGCCTTCAAAAAGGTTGCTGACTCTTTCGGCCGTTTGGCTCAATCGTATTTGCGAAAGCGGGCTAGCAAGCATCAACATTTGTTGCTTCACATCGCCGCCATACAGCACCAAAATCATCAGCACTTGACGACCTTGGGTAGAAATTAATTCGACATGTTTAAAGCGATTAAATTGGGGGCGCGGCGCGGTGACAAAACTTGCGCCTTGAGAGGTCTGGGCTAAAACGGCCGCTGCCAGCTTCATCCACTGCGAAATATCAACCCGTGCCTGATGAAACTGATGCGAAATCGTCTGTCTTTCCAACGACGGCAATTCAATATCGCCAAGCAAGCGCTGCACAAAATAACGATACCCATCTTCTGTCGGAATTCGACCCGCCGATGTATGCAACTGGGTGATATACCCAAGCTCATCCAACGCAGCCAACTCGTTGCGCACCGTTGCCGAACTAACGTCAAGCACATAGCGACTGACGAGGGTCTTTGAGCCGATAGCCTGTCCCTCTTCAATGTATGTTCTTACGAGCAAACCAAGGATGGTTTTTTGACGTTCAGATAATGGTTTAAACATGATAGTTTAGCTTGTTTAGCACTCGACGCATGAGAGTGCTAATGATAGCCAATATTTATCATATCATGCCCAAAAATAGGCGTCAATTAGAATGCTATTAGACAAACATAGATGCTATTCAATTCATATATTCGGCGAAAAATATGCTTTGAAATATTTATTGGATTTAAGTCTATATTTCACGTTACCTTCATTTACTAAGGTAATTTGTCCCTTACACTATATGACTAATTGGCTAGGACTTCTGGGCTAGCTCAATTTAATCGTAACTTGTATTGGTAAATTGGCGAGCATCAACAGAAGCGCCACCTAACGTATTGGAAACTACTTAAAAATGTCATATAAAACAACATTCAAAGCAATTCAGCAACAAATTTATATAGCGATAATTCTACTAACATCAATGCTTGTATTTATTCCTGTTGCAAATGCAGATGAAGCGCCCCAACCTATATGGGATGGCACAGGAGATGGTAGTGATGCTCTTTTCTTTCAAACAACGGGTCATAATTCAAATTGCAATGATGGCAATTGGCTAACTTGTACATCAGGTGTTAATGGCGATCACTTTTATGAAATAATCATACCCTGTGACTGGCCTGCTGATAAAGATTTCCACATAGACTTATTTAGTCCGTGGTTTACAAGTGAAGACAATAGTAGTGGTGGCTCTTGCAGTCAAGCAACATCCGATTCAGTTTGTAATATAGATGAGGATCTAAGCAATGGGGATAGTATAACGCCAGAATTTCACTTATATAGTCCAGATACATTCGCCGTTGATCTATTCGCCGATCCACAATTAGAGGCATCTAGTTCAAACATTGCCACAGCGGCTTATCCTGAGGTTTCAATTGACCATGAATGGGTAAGATTTGCCACCATTTCTGCACCAGCAACTTGTGGTTCTTATCTATTACATGAAGAAGTTTCTTGGAATCATGATGCTCGTAATGGATGGTCTATTCGTACTGGCTACGATGATGATAGCGACCCAACAAATACACCTCCAGTGGATTTCGCAAATCCAGACGAAGCAACATCAGGTACACCTATCGGTCTTGTTGGCGTTGAACCAGAGTTTGGTGGACCACGCGATAACGGTTCCGCAGGTACTAAATGTCTTGGATTTAGCTTTGAGACACAACCGGCAACTGTCCAGCCCACTTTTAGCTTTTACGTATTCGATATTGATTTTACAAGTTCGATCACGTATGAAGCACCAGATGGCGTGCAATATATAACCGATCCTCAAAACACCAGCGGCTGGAATGGGTCTGGTAACGTTGACACCACTGATATGGCAACCGTCTTAGGCTCTGTTTGGGATGGGGTTGGAGACAAACCAGAAATCGGTGACCATTTCATTAATCCAACAGATGGCGGCACGTGGCACATTACAATGTGCATTTCTAACGAGGATCATTATTTCGTGTCAGGCCCATTTATAAATCCTGAAACTAGCCCAATTGTTAATACGCCACTCTATCCAATCACACCATTTGAGCCCACAACCCCGACTAGTATTAGCTTATCCAATTCCGATGTAAGTTCGAATAGCAACCCTATTCTCTGGCAGCTTGAGGTGTTGATACTGTTGTTAGCTACAGGGCTCTGTTTTATATATTCAATTCTAAATTCCAATCGACGCAGTAACCCTCAGAAACTCATTTTAGGAGAATCCTAGCGCGGTTCTTTACAAAAGTGGCTTTTAATAAGGGTTTTGGATAATCATTCGCCACTTTTGCTTTCAAATAACTTGTTGGGATTTACTTAACGGAGACTGAGTCTGTCGAAGTCATAGTGGTTAATTAGTTTGCTTAAGACCCACCATCATTATCGGCGATTAGCTCTTTCCAGACGGTGCGCACCAAAATCTGAATATCAAGCCACAGCGACCAGTTTTCTGCATACCATAGGTCATAGCGCGTGCGCTCGTCAATTGACGTGTCGCCGCGCAAGCCATTTACCTGCGCCCAGCCTGTGATGCCCGCTTTTTCGCGATGGCGATCCATGTAGTTGGGAATAGATTTGCGGAATTCGGCAACGTAGTGGGGCTGTTCGGGACGAGGGCCAACAAGGCTCATTTCGCCGATGAGTACATTGATGAGCTGGGGCAATTCGTCAATGTCGATGCGGCGCAAAAATTTGCCGATGCGCGTTTTGCGGGGGTCATCTTTGACACTCCACCCAGGGCCATCCACTTCGGCATCTGTGCGCATTGAGCGGAATTTGAGCACTTGAATTGAGCGTCCATCTAACCCCATTCGCTCCTGCACAAAAAAGGCAGGCCCTCGCGATTCAAGCTTAATGGCGATAGCCACAAGGAGCATCAGCGGCGACAAAATAATCAGGCCAAACAATGCGCCAAAGAAATCCATAAGCCGCTTCACGACAAGCATATAGCCGCGCATGGCAAAGTCGCGCACGGTGAGCAGAGGCAAGCCGCCAAGATCATCGATGGAGGATGAGGTGGTGATAGATTGGAAAACGTCGGGGAACACTTTAATAGAAACGCGCCCACGTTCGCAGTGGGAGAGCACTTTTAACACTTCACGATGACCTCGTTCGGGCATGGCGATGATGACTTCGTCGATGTCGTATTTGTCAACGATGTCAGCAATTTCTTCGGGTGTGCCTAGCACTTCGTGGCCGAACATACGCTTTTGTTTTTGCTGGTTGGCGACGATGCCAATGAGTTCGTAACCGAGCTTTGGCGTCCAGTCTACTTTTTGGGCGGTGATGCGCGCGGTTTCGCTGTCGCCGACGATGATGAGGCGATCTGAGCCAACGCCACGACGGCGCAGAAGGTCGCGGATGGTGGAGTGGATTAATCGGCCGATAATCACCAACACCATCGTAATCAACCACGCATACAAAATCATCACCCGCGTATACTCCGTATCAAAGCGCGAATTTCGCAACAAAAGTTGAATCATCGACACCGACACAAACATGCCCACCGTCACACCCAAAACCGTGCGATAAGACAGATCAATACGAGACACCGAGCGCGGCAAATAATATTGTCGATAGGCAAACATCGTCACCAAAATAGAGACAAGCTGAACCCCTAAAATGCCCACATAAGACGCCCTAAATCCAGCAGGCACAATGAACTCATCAGGCCAAGGAATGCGCGTGCGCAAGCGGTAGGCAAGATAAAACCCCACAACCACCATGACGGCGTCTAATAGGGCAAGCGTAATGCTATAAACTGTACGAATTGTTTGCTTTTTCATTAATCCAAGTGCACCGCTAAAAATATCACTAAGTTACAACCTTCGCGGTGCTTTACAAAAGTGGGTCTGGTTAAAAATAGCGTCAATTTATTCACTTTTGTTTTCAAATTTTTTGTTATTGTTCGTTTAGAATAGCGCGACCAGAGCGCACAACAGGCCAAATTTTGCGGCCACCTTTGAGCATAATGCCCCCCATAATCAAATAATGCATCAGAGCGGGCGTTTGGTCACGATAATGTTTGTAATAAAAAATGGGCATCGCGCGATAAAATTCGAACTGTGCCTTGGGGTTTTGCTTGCTAGAGGCGCGCTTCACATGCAGCACCTCAACTTTGGGATAATACATCACTTTCCAGCCAGCGTCTTTAATTCGTTTTGCCCAATCAAGGTCTTCCCCATACATCCAAAACCGTTCATCGAGCATGCCAACCTGCTGAATCGCTTCGGTGCGCACAAGCATAAATGCGCCGACGACCGAGTCCACTTCGGCAACTTCATCTATGCCAATAAAGCTCATATTATAGCGGCCAAACGTTTTCGATTGCGGAAACAATCTGCTTAAGCCCAGCATGCGATAAAGGGATATCTCAGGCGAGGGAAAACTGCGTTTGCACGCCTTATCGAGCTGGCCGTTTGGCAGCATCAGCTTGGGGCCAAGGACGCCGACGTCTTTGTTTTTGTCCATATAGACAATAACATCGGCGAGCGCGTCTGGCGGAAGTTCAGTGTCTGGGTTGAGCAAAAGCGTGTAGCGCGGCGGGGAATCAGACTCTAGGCCGAGCGCTTTCATGCCTTGATTGTTGGCAACGGGATAACCTGGATTGTCTTTGTTAGCGATTAATGTGGCTTGGGGAAACTGTTCAGCAACCATCGCCACGCTGTCGTCTTGCGAATTGTTATCGACGACGGCAACATCGTAGCTAAACGCGCCTTCGCTGGCATATACAGTTTCAAGACATTTTTTGAGCAATGCTGAAACATTGTAGTTAACTATAATTACCGCTAAATCTAAGGTCATAAAAACAAATACTGTTAGGCCAAAATTTGATATGCCCAGTAGCGGAAGATGCCGTCTTTGATATGGGCATTACTCTTACACGGGGTCAAATCTTAAGTGCAACTTAAAAAAGCGTAACAAAAGTGTAAACGCTACGCGAATTCTAACACACGACCCCTACGCTACCACGCAACAAACGCTACACTTATAGTACGATTTTTATACAACTAGGATTCTTCATGCGTATTTCCAAAAGATTTTTGTTTCTCATTGTAATCATGCTTGGCTTCACCGTTGGCTGTGGCTATGTGCGTCAAACCATTTTGCTGGATAATGATCCAGTATCGGCCGTTCCCGACAGCATCACCGCAAACCTCGACCACTTTTGGGAAGTCTACAACCTCATTCACCGCGACTACTTCGACCAACCCGTCAGCGACAGCGACCTAGCCAGCGGCGCAATCCTTGGCATGATCGACTCCCTAGAACTCGCCGACACAGACCTCGCGACCTCACTCATAAACGCCGACATGGGCGACCAACCATTTGATACAGTCTGGACAACATGGGAAACACTTCATAACGAGTATGACGGCGACATTGACGACGACTTACTCGTCGAAGGCGCAATCAACGGCATCATCGACGCGCTCGGCGACGACCACTCCGCCTACCTTACGCCTAGATTTCAAGAAACCACCCAAGAAGCATTTGAAGGTGAAATTCAAGGCATCGGCGCAGAAGTTGAAGAAATTGATGGCGACATCTTTATTGTCTCCCCCTTTGAAGGTTCTCCCGCCGCTGGCGCAGGTCTACGCCCAGGCGACATCCTGCGCGAAGCGAATGGTGAAGTGCTAACAGGTCTAAGCGTTTTTGATGCAGCTCGCATCGTGCGCGGACCAAAAGGCACAACGGTCACCCTTTTAGTTGAGCGTGACGGCGAAACCTTCACCGTTGACATTGTGCGCGACACCATCAAAATTCCCAGCGTGCGCGGCGAAATACTCGAAGACAATATCGCCTACGCCCGACTCAGTCGCTTTGGCGAACGCTCCACAGAAGAATTAACTGACTTAATCACCGAACTCTTGGCACAGAATCCCGACGCCATAATCTTTGATGTACGCGGCAATCCTGGCGGCTTGCTCACAGCGGCCGTTGACATCGGCGAAATCTTCCTCGGCGAAGGCGTCATCTTAATCGAACGCTTCGGCGATGGAAAAGAAGACATTTATCGCGCCAACGGCAATGGCATCGCCACAGATATTCCGCTCGTCGTGCTCATCGACGAAGGCAGCGCAAGCGCATCAGAAGTTATCGCAGGCGCAATTCAAGACGCCAATCGCGGTGTGCTCATGGGGCAAACCTCCTTTGGCAAAGGCACAGTACAAACATGGCGCACGCTCAGCAACGGCGGCGGCATTCGTCTAACCATCGCTCGCTGGCTCACCCCAGATGGTCGCTGGATTCATGGTGATGGTCTCGTTCCCGACATTGCGGTTGAGCTGCCCGAATTTGATATTGAAACAATGACAGAAGATGATTTTGTCGATACGCAATTAGATGCGGCCATCGAGTATTTGCTAACCAACAAATAAAACTCACGAGTTAACCTAATGAACTGGAAAAAAGGCCGTGGCAAACTTGGCATCTTCACCCCCTTACTCGGCGACTGGTCAACCACATTTGGTGACGACACCGAGCAGGGCGTTGGCACATGCACGCGCACATTTAGCAAAACGCTAAACGGCAAATACATCCAGCTCAACGCAAGTTGGGACTTGAAAACACGCGATTATAAATATGACGAGCTCTGTTTATTTGGCGTAGACAAAGATAAGCAAATCAGCTTTTGGTCGTTTACATCAGACGGCAAGCAATCACGCGGCCTACTCGCTGACGGCACAGACATTCATCCCAATGCACTTTGCTTTGAAGCCGACATGGAAGGCCGCATTGCACGACAGGTGTTCTGGCCGCATGAAGAGATTGGTTTCAACTGGGTTGTTGAGTCTAAGAACAAAAAAGGCTGGAACCGCTTTTTTCTCCATCATTACATCCCCGTAAAATAAGCATTCCTCTGACACAAGTGCCTTGGCACTTTTAGTATTCCCCCTAAAACAAAAAAGGCCAGCCACTATAAAAGTGACTGGCCTTTGAAAAATCTGTGCTTATCGCATCAAATTAGTTTGGTGTTTTACGCCGCGTATTCTGATTACGATTCTGGCCTTTCGTATTAGCATTGTTGCTACGATTGCCGCTGCGCGATCCTTTTGGACCGCCCCATTTCTTTTTCTGACCGCCATTCGAGCTTTTCTTTCTGCCGCCGCCTTGTTGCTTTGGACGTCTTTGCTGATTGCCAGCATCAGGATCTGGTGCATCGTAGTCGAAATCTTCAAGCGTACGACGTTCAATTTTCTGCTTCAAGCGACGTTCAATATCACGCACCATTAAGTTATCGTCAGGCGTGAAGAATGTATACGCTTCGCCTGTCTTATGCGCACGACCTGTGCGGCCAATGCGGTGGGTGTATGCGTCTACGGTATCAGGGATATCGAAGTTGACGACGTGAGAAATATTGGAGACATCAATGCCACGAGCGGCAATGTCAGTCGCTACCAAAATATCAATCTTGCCGTCACGAAAACCTGTAATGGCGTTCTGTCGCTGGTTTTGTGACATGTTGCCCTGCAAAGCGGCCGCTTTAAAGCCACGCTTAACCAAGTCACGCGCTAAGTTACGAGCGCGATATTTTGTGCGCGTAAACACCAGCACTTGTGCCGTTGCGGTGCGATCTAAAATCTCAAGCAACAGTTGGCGTTTTTTCTTCTGGGGGACAGGGAACAACGCATGGGAAACTGTCTTGGCAATTGTAATATCGCCAATTTGTACGGTGACAGGATTAGTCAACATCATGTCGGCTAACTTTTTAATGTCTTTGGGCATTGTGGCTGAGAAGAAGAGTGCCTGTTTTTTATTAGGCAACAGCTTGATGATGCGCTTAATGTCTGGCAAAAAGCCCATATCACACATGCGGTCAGCTTCGTCTAGCACAAGATACTCAATCGAAGACAAGTTAACACTGCGCTGGTTGACCAAGTCTAGCAAACGACCTGGGCAAGCGATGATAATTTCTGCGCCTGCTTTGACTGCGGAAATTTGTTTGCCTTTGCTAACGCCACCATAAATTGGCACGCTGCGAATTTTCATGTGTTTGGTAAATTTGGATGTTTCTTGGTGAATTTGCTCAGCAAGCTCACGGGTTGGGGCGACGACGAGTACGCGCGCCTTTTTCAGTTTTCCTGTGGTTAGATGGTTGAGGATAGGCAGCATGAAAGCGGCCGTTTTTCCTGTACCAGTTTGTGCTAAGCCCATTACGTCTTTCCCTTCCATTACAACAGGAATCGCCTGTTGCTGAATAGGGGTTGGGTCTACATAGCCAATTTCACGAATTGCCTTAGCAATACGCGGATCTAGATTAAAGTCTTCAAAATTCAAAAGGGGAGTCTCCTTGACTCAGATGAGCCAAGTTCAAGTTAACGCATGGCTCTGCGAGGATAATAAAACGCCAACAAATCGTTGGGGGATATCTACAGTTCTTTGCATAGACCAACCCATTATATGAGTGAAGCGGGTTATATCTAAAGAAATTAGGATATATTAACTATTCTCTTACACCAAAATTGACGCGATTAATTGGCTCATGCTATACTCTTCTCAGGCGTGGCAATTGTGTCGCGCATTCTTTATTTTAGCTACCCTTAACCCAATCGTGAGCGAACAAACACATCCACTCAATTTCAACTTTGGCTTTTTGCTGAGTAGTAACTTCGGTGCAAAGCGCGAAATAGAGATTGACCAAAACAACTTAGACCTAGGCAATGATGTCATGTTAGCGACGCTAGCTGGCACGTTTACGGCAACGAGAACGTCAAGCGGCATTTATGTGAGCGGCAATTTAAACACGGATTTAGCGGTGGAATGTTCTCGCTGCTTAAAGCCGTTAACGATTGCTGAATCATTAGAATTAGACGACTTATTCTTTTATCCACCCAGCAGTGCGCCCGTAGAGGAGCACAAAGTTGAAGATGGTGGGTATGTAAATTTACAGCCGATTGTGCGCGATCTTGGCGAAATCTCAAAGCCGTTACAAACGCTGTGTGAGATAGACTGCCAAGGATTGTGCATGACGTGCGGCACAAATTTTAATCACGGTGATTGTGACTGTGAGGATGATGATATTGACCCGCGCATGGCTAGTTTGAAAGCGTTATTAGAACAGAAAAAGGCCGAAGAATAGCCACGGGGTTGCAGCCGCAAAAAATTGCAAAAGACCACGGATAGAATCCGTGAGTACAGTTACCTTATGTTTTTAGACAGAACTAAAATTTACGTCCGTAGTGGCGACGGCGGCGATGGCATGATTAGCTTTCGACGCGAAAAATATATTTCTCTTGGTGGCCCAGATGGCGGCGACGGTGGCAATGGCGGCGACATAATTATCGAAGTCAACCGTAAGCTCAATTCTTTGTCGAAATATCACGGCAAGGTTCACTTTAGAGCAGACCGTGGTGTGCATGGCGTGCGTAAAAACATGTCTGGCAAACGCGGTAAATCCATTACCCTCACTGTTCCCCCTGGCACTGTGATTCGTAACGCTAACACCAATGAGTTATTGGCTGATATGACTGATGAAGATCAGACATTGGTGCTTGTGAAAGGTGGACGCGGTGGCAAGGGCAACCAGCATTATGCGAGTAGCCGTAACCAAGCGCCGCGCATTGCGGAACGTGGTGAACCAGGTCATGAATTGTGGCTGAATCTTGAGCTAAAACTGATTGCTGATATTGGCCTCGCGGGTAAACCAAACGCGGGCAAATCGACGTTGCTTTCGGTTATTAGTGAAGCGAAACCAAAGATTGCTAGTTATCCATTTACGACGCTGCAGCCGAGTTTAGGCGTGGTGCGGTTAGATGGATATGAGACGATGGTTGTGGCGGATATTCCTGGATTAATTGAAGGCGCTGCGTCTGGCATTGGTCTGGGTCATGATTTCTTGCGTCATATTGAGCGGAATCGTATGTTGATTCACTTGATTGATGGCACGGCGGCTGAGCCGCTGGAAGATTTTGCGATGATTAATCAGGAGCTTGCGCTGTATGATAGCAAGCTGATGGAGAAGCCGCAGCTGGTTGTGCTCAACAAGATGGATATGGTTGATGCGCAGGCGTGGGAACCATTGATTGAGGAAGCGATTGTGGCGAAAGGGTATGAGTTTGCGTCGATATCGGCCGTTACCCGCCTCGGCGTCCGCGAAATGCTTTACAAAGCCAAACAAATGCTCGACGCCATTCCTGACAAAGTAGAGTCTGCCGAAGACGATCTCATCGTCATTCGCCCACCCGTCAACGAAGAAGAGTTCACGATTGAGCAAGAAGAAGACGGCAACTGGCGCGTATTTGGCGTACGCATTGAGCGTGTCGCTTCCATGACCTATTTTGAGTTCGACACCACAGCTTCGCGCTTCCAACGTATTATGGACAGCATGGGCATTACCGAAGCACTTGAAGAAGCTGGCATTGAAGCTGGCGACTATGTGCGCATTGGTGACTCAGAGCTTGAATGGGGAGATGAATAATTAATAATTAATCGTTAATAATTAATTGTTAATTGTTAAGTTTTGTCCGCATCTCACTCTCCACTCCCCACATCTGAGTTGGTTGAGATTCTAAAGCTTTCAGATTCCGCCCAGCTAACTGTCAGCAGCGACTCAATGTCGCCGCTGGTATTTGCGGGCGGTTCTGTTTTAGTGGAGAAAGTGGACGGCATTGATGTGCTAGAAATCGGGGATATTGTGGTGGTCGCCGATGAACGGGGCTTATTAACACATCGCTTTTTTGGCATTGTGACACAGGGAACTCAACGATTTTTACAGCTTAAAGGGGATCGCAAACCTGAGCTTGATCCT
This sequence comes from Laminaria ephemera, assembly GCA_036873875.1. Classification (NCBI taxonomy): domain Eukaryota; class Phaeophyceae; order Laminariales; family Laminariaceae; genus Laminaria; species Laminaria ephemera. The sequence continues at coordinate 11,341 of JAYJMJ010218487.1, forward strand.
CTTTTTAAAGAAGCTGCTTTTGTGGGGAAAGTTGGCGGTGTGACACGAGACGGTACGTTTCTCTCTTTCACCTCGCTCGAAGGACAAACTCTCCAATCTCAACTTACATGGCTCGCTAAACTCAATTTTCGTCTCAGCGCAAATCCTAACAGTTCATTAGCATTCCTGCGCGATAATAGTTTTTTAAACTATCGCTTTCATAATAAACAACATCGTTTATTGGCGAAAGCAATCCGTCGCTGCCTCTTCTGGCAGGCTTCCCGTTACTGTACAAAAGCTTTCAAATAAATAGACGACCATGAGACACCTATGTCTATTCGCCGTTTACTTAGCTGGATTGGTCTAGCATTCCTCACCCTCTTTTTCATTGGCGGTGCTGCATTTTCTATTGTGCGCACGCGCTTGGCTGATGCCCAGCCTGAGATTGTTGTGAACCCAATTCCTTTGAGTGATGAGGTGCGTGGATTACGGCTGACGGTGAGCGAGAGTGGATTAACGGCCGTTACCGCCAAAGACCTCGTCCAGTTCAATCTGCCCTACGAAGAGCTCTCCCCCAATTCGCTCGAACTAACCCACAACAACCGCCAAATTCCCTTCTTTATGCGCGAAGTGGGCAACGACGAACTCCTCTACTTTTATGCCGACATTCACACCGACACAATCGACGACGCCCAGCCCGTCTACGTCCTAAAATCGGGCAATGGCGTGCGCATGGCCGAACGCGCCGCCGCACCCACAGGACTCACCAGCAATATTGGCACACAAGAGAAAGTTTACGACGACAACCGTCTCTTCCTTGCGGTTGCCAACGGGGCTGATCAATGGTTTAGTCAACTTCTCTTCGCGCCCAGCTCCATCGAAATTCCGTTTGACGATATTCAGCCAAACGGTGGCGACGGCGAAATCTCCATTCGCATTTGGTCAAACACCGAAGCAGATGTGAGCCCCGACCATCACTTGCGCCTGTTCATCAATGACCGCGAAATGCGCCAACATTATTGGGACGGACGCAAAGAAGAAACCATCACCCGTTCAATTCAAAGCGGCGATCTCAGACCGAGCAACAACGTTTTAACCATCACTGCCCCAGGTGACACGGGCGCAGTTGGTGAAGCCATTTATATTGATGAAATTTCGATTGAGTATAAAAGTAATCTCAACGCGAGTTCGCGTCAGCTTAGCTTTGTTAGCACAGCAACCAATGTTCAAGTCACTGGCGTCAGCTCACAGTCGCTTTTTCTCGATACAACCATCCCTGAAAATCCAATCCTCCTCACCGATGTAGATATTGTGAGCGGCAGCAGTACGTTCTCCAACGATCAGCTTGGCAGCACTTATTTAGTGCTCGATCCCAGCCAAGTAAATACGCCGCAAATTTCAGCAATGCCTGAGTGGGAAATGTCGCTCACCCGCTCTGATCGTGGGGCTGATTATGTGGCAATTGTGGCGGACGTTGACGGGTTTGATGACGCACTTGCGCCGCTGTTGGCGCATCGTGAAAAGAATGGATTGTCGGTATCGGCCGTTAATGTCGCTCAAATCTACGACGAATTTTCCGACGGTCATGTCTCCTCCACTGCTATTCGCGACTTCATTGACTATGCGCAAAAAGTCTGGAGTCCCGCTCCCCAATTTGTACTCTTAGTTGGCGACGCTTCTTATGACCGTTTCAACTATACAGAAGGTCAAAATCAGAACTTGTTGCCAAGCCGATTGTCGCAAACGGATCGGGCGGGCTTTGTTGCCAGCGACTTGTTTTATGTGTCTACAGACACGGATTTGACGCCGCAGGTAGCAATCGGCCGATTCCCCGTACAAACGGTTGAACAAGTCACCACCCTCGTCAACAAAACCATCGCCTACGAAAACAGCAGCACCGACGAACAGTGGCGCAAAGAAGCCCTCATCGTCACAGGTACAGAAGAGTATTCGTTTGAATTAGCCAACACAACCCTCTCCACCAACCTCGCCAACAGCGGCTACAATCCCCGAACCCTGCGCGTCTCACGCTCCTCCACGCCCGAATATTTGCGTGATGCAGTTGTTAGTGCGATTAATCAGGGCGTTGGCATCATCAGCTATGTGGGCAACGGCGGCATCGAGGTATGGGGCAATGATCGCATTTTCCATGCCGATGACACCGACACCTTGCTCAACACAGATCGTCTGCCAATCTTTACAACATTTACGACGCTAAACGGCAACTTTGTGCATCCCAACACCAACTCGCTTGCTGAGTCCATGCTCTGGACAGAAGATGGCGGCATTGTGGCGGCGATTGCGCCCAGCGGCCGTTCCTTCTCCTACCATCCCCTCCCCCTCTCAGACAGCTTCTACAACGCGCTCCTCACAGGGCAAGCGGCCACAATTGGGGAAGCGTTACAGCAGGCCAAAATTGACAATCTCGACCAAATATTTGTAACAGAAGCGATTCAAACGGTGAACTTACTCGGCGACCCCGCTCTCAAGTTTCAGCCTGCTGAGCCAATTTCTAACCCCTAGTTTTTTCCTTCGTCAGAGACCAAGTTTCTTGTTCCTTTCGCTCAAATTTGCCACAAAGACACTTAGTTTTTCCAAAAAACTGAGTGTCTGCAACCCATCATCCAACACCTAATTCATCAAGCTTATCAAACTTTTGCACCGATCTAGAAAGAAAGCGTATACTATTAGCATATCGCGTTCACAGTCGATATCAAATTCAGAGGTTCTAATTAAACAGGAGAAGGAAGATGGATTGGTATATAAAAGTTCTAAAAAACTATGTCAACTTTAAGGGTCGCGCACGTCGTGCAGAATATTGGAATTTCGTGTTATTTAATTTCTTGGTTAGTATAACCTTGACACTAATAGATACCTTTGTTTTGGGTGCAGAAGGCGGCACGGGCATTCTTAGCTCAATTTATACATTGGGCGTACTTTTACCAACAATTGCCGTATCAATACGACGCCTTCATGACATTGGGCGTAGCGGGTGGTGGCTGTTGATTGTATTTATTCCATTAATTGGGATTTTAATGAAATTATTCTGGGATTTCAAAGATGGTGAGCCAGGCGAAAACAAATATGGGCCAAATCCGAAAGAAATAATGGCTTAAAAACAAATTCAAAAAGGCCGAGGAGACTAAACTCCTCGGCCTTTTTTTATGGATCAGCCTTATGCTCAATTTCTAACCCCTAGAAAAACGGCGGCTGAGCTTGTCGAAGCCTGAGTTTTTCGGCGCATTCGTACAAATTCACCGCTACGACTTCGACAGACCCTTCGACAAGCTCAGGAACCGTCTCAGTCTCCGCTAAAGCGTGCGGCTCACACATAGAAGCCGCTCTCCACTTTCCACTTTCCACTTTCCACTACCCTTATATCTCCCACTGATAATAAATCAAATGGGTAATATAAAAATTACCCTGCCATTCTTCCATGCCGATGACCCACGTGCCCCAGTCGAAGGGGAACTCGTCTGTAGCGGGTTTATGGATCGCGTAATAGTTTAGGTTTGGCAGGGCGTCGGGCAGTTTGACGAAGCCAGCAGTGCCGCCAGCGAGGATTTGTTGGCAGGCGGTTTGGGAATCGGCCGATACCACATCTCTCAGCTTCGGCGCGACAATATCCGCAAACGTCCCCTGAATCGGGTCGCCAATGCCAATATCCGTCCCAAAGTCATAATTGCGCACATCGCTCAACAAATTCGGCACATCGGGCGCACGGAAATGCACCACAGGATTCCACCACGCCATATAAACGCCCAGCCCTTTGGTTGGGTGAGTCAGATTAAGCAGCGTCTGCACCGAGTCATCGGCGGCCAACGCCTGTACGCTTTGTTGATTCAGTTGCGCCGTTTTTGGCTTGGCACAGAATTCTTCTGGCGCCAGTGCAGGCGTGATGTAGCGCGAATTAATCCAGCCAGTGATGCCTTCAAATTCCACGGGAACCCACAGTGAGCCTGCGACAACTTCGCCTGCCCCTGTGACCACAACATTTTCCTGCTGCGGCGAAAATTGACCGACGACATCGTTGCCGACGCCGGGGCCAGAGCGAATGTTTAGCGAGGCCTGTGGCGCAACGGCATGAACGCGGAAGGTGTTTGGGGATTGGGCGTTGGGCGTTGAGGGTTGAGGAACAACGGTGGCTTCTGGGGCAGTCGGCTTTGTTGCGCTTGGGGCTGGGGTGATGGCTTCGATGGTGGCGAGGTTGAGGGTGGAAACGGCCGTTATCTCCACAGCCACAGTCGCCTCCTCCTCCACCACAGCAGTCGCTTCTTCAACCACAACCGTCGCCGTTGGTTCGTCCGTCGCAATCGCTTCCGTCGGCGCAACCGTCGCCGTTTCTTGCGGCTCATCAGTTGGCACAGGAGACGGTTCATCCGTCGGCTCAATTGGCGCAACCGTTTCTGTC
>JAYJMJ010218912.1:0-15725 GCA_036873875.1 Laminaria ephemera
CCCCTCCCCCCCCGCTGCTGATTGGTGCTGAAACAGGTACAGGTCCCGTCTCCCCACCCCGGGGCCGGTTCCTGCTGCGGTTGCCGATGAAGCTTCAATGCTCCCTTCTCCCTTGGGATTGTCTCCTCCCCCGCCCACCCCCATTGCCCTTCGGGTGCCCCCATCTGCTGCTGCGGCGACCCTGACCCGTCTATCTCCCACTCGCTTACTTATCGGAATCCCCCCCGGCCTGACTGCTGCTGCCGCTGTAGCTGCTGCTGCATGCTTGACTGTCGTTGTTGCTGTCGAAGGTTCGGTACTCCCCCGCCCCAACGACCCCCCTTCAGGCCCCTCCGTTTACCCGACCTCGTTGCTCTGATGCCCACCCTTGCTGCTGCTGCTGTGGTGCCTCCCCCCCCCCCTGTGTGTCCACCCTCGCTGTTGTGGTGCCAACTCTAGCTGCAGCTTCTGTGGCGTGCCCCAGCTATGCGGCTACTGCGGTGCCCACCCCTGCTGCTGCCGCTGCTGCGGCGGGCCTACCGGGCAGTAGGACGCCTGTGAAAACCCGTTGAAGGCAGTGAGCTGGCGGCTATCCCGCCACCCCCCCGCCTCCGGCTGATAGGAACTCCCCCCACCCACAAACGGGGGGCCCTGAAACTTAGATCCGGGGGAAAAATGGTTGTTTGCGCTGCGGAGACGGGGCATGTTGCATGGGGTTGGTCTGCTCGTGGTTCCTGTACGAGTCGTTCCCACGTCCCCTGCTTTACGACGTGTAACTCCCCCTGCTCTACGCGTGAATCCCCCTTCCCGACCGCATGTGGACTCCGTGGTGTACTGTTTGGCTAACCTCCTGCGCATACTGCACGTTCCTACTCGTACCAAGACTAGCCAGGGTATTTGTTTGCACATTACCGTCGTTGTTGCCCGACCGTCGTGCTGAGAACTGATCGTCCTCCGCGCTACCGTCTGGCCTGTTTCCTTGGGTCGGCCCCCGCCTTGGGCCCTGGCCCCTCACAAGGTTGTCCTGCTCCTCGTCTTGCTGCTGTATCGCGGTAAGAGGTTCCGCCATCCACGCTCGTCGACCCCCCGACGACTATCACCCCTCGACCAAACAAACAAACAGACAAACAAAAACAACTTGACGACTCCCTGACGTCCCTTGGTCAGTGCCCGGTTCTACTCAGCTCGTGCAAGCCTCACCCGTTAGCTATCTATCCTGGTTCCTTCGCTGCACCGACGACTCCCGCTTCACACAGCCATACCGGTGCTTCCCTGTATCCGAACTGCGTTGTTCTTTTGTCTCATAAATCATCTGGAACTTTCATTACCTTGTCTCTATTCCTACCCCGTACCAAACATCCCTCCTTCTTATATGGAAACCTTCCGAAAGAAATCTCGTTCTTTGACTGGTTTATATTTTTCTACTCGTTCCCCCAACCAAGTTTTCCTTACGACAACCTTCCTCTTTTTGCTTTGTTTTTATTTTTGTCGTGCCGTCTTGTTTCACTATTTTTGTATTTCCTGAGTACCTCTTCTCTCCTTCCTGCGTTCTCTTCCTCCCCTTTTCGTTCCATTTTTCTTTTTTCCTTTTTTGTTATTGTTCTTCGATCTTCTTCTTCTTTTCTTCCTCGCAGATGTATTCTGGTGTGTTGGTTTCATATGTTCCGCCCTCGTATTCGTTAGGGTTGGCTTTGCATGGCCAAGTCACCTTGCTGCAATTGCAACGTGTATTTCTGTCTTGTAGTTTGTGACCACAAAGCTCGTCTCTCTATTGGTAGGAGGCATCAGCACGGGCACTAGTTGTGCTGGATGTAGATGGGTAGAAACACCAGCTTTAATGTGAAGAACACGCACACATCGTGTTTTCGTTTGATCTGATAAAAAGACAAGAAACATTGACGAGTTTCTCCCATGTCGAGTAACACTACAACCCTTGCCCTCACCCGTCTTACACTCGGCCGTCACAATATGTGACAGCACCCGCACCCGCGAAGCCTGAGTGCACCCCTCTGCCTGAGTGTGGGCACGGCGTTACCACATTAGTTAGCTTTATTTTACTGCACACACGGATTTAGGGGTGTTCATCTTGCACTTACAATGTGTCTGGGTTTGTATCAAGGCTATAGGAGAATACAATGTGTCAGTCAAACCCCAGTAAACGCGAATATATTTGTTTTCAACATGACATGGCCCCGATTTGAAAACTCTTTGAAGCATACCAGGTACTTCACTTTCATCGGTAGTAGCCGCAACCAACCGAAACCCCCGTCCATCCTTGGCGGGTGTCATTCATTCTTGTGATGTTTTCGACATGCAGTGGGACGTATCGTGGATTATCGCGGGATTCCGCGGCATGTAATAGAATCACCCGTCGGCATGCCGCGACATGCCGTGACATGTCCCGGATTTTCCGGAGACAAGTGGTTAGATTTCCCACCATGGTACTTCCCGCAGCATGTCGCTGGAATTGCTGTGGGATGTCCCAAGAGAGTTGCCGTGGCATACCACTAGACGTCCCACGGTAGGTGTGTTGGCATTCCACAACATCACGGACGACATGCGTCAGGGTGTCTTATCGTATCATGTAACACTTTAGAATATCCAATTTTATAGTGAAGGTTGTTTTTTCCAATGATCCGCGACATGTCGCTATATGTCACGGAATGTATAGCGACATGGCGCGATACATCGCGATATCCCGCGACATGCTACGACATATCACGAACAAGCCGCGCGCATGCTGCGACATGACACACTGTCGCGGAAGATGCCCCGCAACATGCCGCGACACGCCACGACATGCCCTTCGACATTACGCGACATGCCCCGACATGGCACGACATTCCTTGCGGCATGTCGCGGCATGTCACCTGAGATTTCGCGGCGTGTCGCGGCATGTCGCGGCATGACAACTGGCATTTCGAGGCTTGTCGCTGCATGTCACGTGATGTCGCGGCATGTCACGGCACGTCACCTGGGATTTTGCGGCATGTCGTGGCATGTCACCGGACCTGGGGGCTGGGGAATGTCGCGGCATGAACAGTGTTGGATAATCGCGTCTGAACACAATAAAGTCACTTTATCCCTCGGCCACGAAACCGGAAAAAGGTTTGGATGATATTAATGCAATTTACCGATCTATCGAGGCATCTTGGGCCATGTCGTGGGATTCCGCGAAGGGTTTCGGTGAGAACTGGGGCGGAACCTCGCATGACATATCGCGGCACGACGCAGTGACCCACATGACATTCAGTGACATCCCATGACGTCCCAAAAGACTTGTCGCGCCGGCTGCCGCTGCATGCCGCAAGATGCCATGACATGCCATGTGAGATGCCGAGTCGTTCCGTGAGATGCCGCTACATCCCATGGAATTTCTCACGAAATGCCGCGCATGAACTCAAGAGAATAAATCACAGCCCTGGAAACAATCCGGGGGTGACGGTCCAATGTGAATCGAGAGGTTACTCTCAAAACGCATTTTCATTGTTATGTTTTCTACATTTCTTCTTCAAATATAGGTTCGTCCTCTTCAAGGTGTCTGGTGTGCTGGCTTGTGTACGTCTCACTTTCCTGTTCAGTAAGATTGTTTGGCATTGCAAGGGTAAATGATCTTGCTGTATTAACGATTCACATTATACTTACTCTGTCACGTAGGTTATGACACACAGAGTTTGCTCTACCAAGGATGAGGCATCGTCACTGACACTTGGTGTGCTGGATGTAGACGGGTGGAAAAAACGGTATAATGTGAAGGCCACACACTATTGTGTCAAGGTTGGGACAAGTCGTACATACTACCGGGTACGATGTAGCATAGCACCATGATTATTTTGTTTTTACCTTGTTACTCATCACCACCTATACTTCCAGCTCAAGCCGTAATAAGCTTTGCCCTCAGCGATCTTCTAGACAAACCGGGGACACTGCTATAATTGCCATCCCTTCTACCCCGCCCGTTCATTTTATACAATGGGATAGCTGTCGATATTGAACTCGCGCAGCAAGATACTTGTATATATTTTGAACTTGTTCGCGTTGGTAGATGGTGGAGGGTGTGTGTGTTGTTCACTTACTTGTAATATTTCCACACATCTAGATTTTAGCACAACCAATATCTGTGACGATCCCTCCTCCTAGAGAGACGGGCTCTCTCTCTGACTACAGACCACAAGACAGATATACATATCGAAATACCGTAAAGTGATCTGGGCATGCAATGTCACAAGCAATTGACTTAAGGGCGGAAAATGTGCAAATCAGCTCACAAGGGTATGGTTCTTGCAAGGACAAGGAGGATAAGAAATATAATGAAAAAAACAATGAAAGAAAACACTGAAAGAACGAGAGAGAAACGAACTTAGGGAGGGAGGAAAGAGGTACCCAGGAGAAAATAAGTTGAATGAAACAAATCGGGCAAGCCAAAACCTAGACCAAAGCAAAACAGGCATCCAGCATAAAAATAGATGAAACCACCAAACAAGCGTTCGGTGCCGTCATAATTTTCGGTTTAACAGTCTCATGCCCTAGGGATTGGAACGTTGCCGCATGGTCTATCACCTGCATACTATGTCTGACATTAGTTGTGTTAATACCGCCATCATTGCCCCGTACCCAATACAAAAATGAACCTAACAAATATCGCAAATAAAAACGCAACAACAAAGCAGATGACGATGCCCAACCGGCGTCGGCGCAGCACCCAAACTGCGTCCCAAACGCAGCGAGTATAAGGTTATTAACATTGCTGCCTGTTTTGTGCTCTAGTTACTGTATGTAACGACGGTGGAGTTCATATCGACATCATCGCCTCCAAACCTTCCAATGTCACCCAAACGAAAACAGAAAGGGCAAAGCAGAAAGGGTGAAAGTGACGGAGGATGGGACACACTAGATGAAAAAGAAACCTGATGTTCAGCACGAACCACCATATCGCCGGTGATTAGAACGCATAGTCGGCCGGCACTGCCACCGAGGTGGATAGAACCGGCAATCCAAAACAAACCAAAAACGAACGCAACGGGCAAGCGACAAGCTCTCAACCATGGGCGAGACAAATTAGATTCGAGGAAGTCGCAGAAGGTGGAAGTTACGTAGACAGGTTACACCTACAAGTCGGCCTGACGCCTTGTTGCACCGGCTGCCGTCTGCTTGTCACCTTCTCCAACCGCAGTTTCCCTACACAGCCCCGGCCCCCACTTTTGATTTGGGCGGCACACATCCGGACTGCGCGGCAATCCGAACTCTGTTATGCCTCTTTTACGTGCCACCGTGCCATGAACCGCTCGGCTTCTTCGAGAACCCCACAGTACCACTTTCCCGGAATATTTGTTTTATGGACCCACAGTACGCTTTGAACGTCAATCTGCGGTTGGTAATGTGCCGTGGAGCGTTCTGTGCATCGATAAACCATGAGGCCGTCTACCGAGCATTTATGCCAGCTGTTCGTTCGTTCACCAGGTCCCGGTGTTCCCCCACGGGCTATCTGTGCAAACATCATCCGTCGGGTTACTCTCCCCCCGTGTTGATGTACCGTTGTCCCCGCGAAGTAGAGCCGCCGATTCTAGTTGGTCGTTTCGATGCTCCCGAAATGCATCTTTCTGAGGGCCTTCGCGTACGGGAGGCTGACGTAGTCGGCACGACGCGGGAAGCCAAGGACTTGACGCAGGAGTTCGAGGTGCGCCGTTCAGAAACAGACGTATTGGTTAATATCGAGGACCCACGGCACAAATCGAACAGTAGGGTATCAATCACCTCCGATTTTAGCAAGCGGACATTCAATCTGCGCGAGACGGTCGTGATATAGTATCGCCCAGGACCGAACCGTCTGTAGCATGCCAACATAAGTCGGACACGTGGCTCGATCGCAACCATGATCTCGACGCCTTCGTAGATAACGGTGCCAAGGTATATAAATAACATATTGTCTGTTTACACATCTGTCCTGCTGCTTGAAAGGCGAACGGTTGAGTGTAGTACGCAATATCCCAACATCCGAAAACGTCAGTCATGCTGCTTCGAAGACGGTGACAATGACTGTCATTTCATAGCAAGCCCCTCCCATGACGTAAAGACAGTGCCTGCGTCATCGGCGTATGTCATGCCCCACTCGTGACAATGACTGTCATTTCATAGCAAGCCCCTCCCATAACGTAAAGACAGTGCCTGCGTCATCGGCGTATGTCATGCCCCACTCGGGGCTCATACGAAAGGTCTCTGGTCTCAGCCAGTACCATCGCCATCGATGTACATCAGGGTCTTCACGGTGTCTTCTTTTTTGCTGAAGCGCATTGTATAGTGGAGATGCACCGTTTTTTTTCTGAGTCTTGTCAAATCAAGAGCTCTGTACCTGTCCCAAAAACTATTTTGGGCAAAAATATAAGTGCTACACCGGAAGAACAACCATATGGCCTGCGTAGACAACGAAACGGTCTGCGAACAAAAATGAAGCAGCGTCGATTTGGGTAAATGAGCCCCGTCATTCAGCAAACGGTTTGACCATAAAGTGCTACCTCTATCGTAGCATGAGTCCTGAGGCGATCGAGGTCAAGGTTTTTTTTATACGGCGCATAACATGCCGAACAGCAACGGCGATACCACGCAATTTTTGTCAAAGCCCCTTCGTGACGTCGAATCATTCCGAGTGCTAACCGTCCTCCGTACACACGTCCGCCCGCATGCCGTCATGGGCCGGGCGGATATCTGCAAGCCCCTACTGTGGTACAATGAAATGTGCAAGCACTTCCCACAATCGTTCTCGGTTGACAGAGTCAAACGCTTTATTTCGGTCGATGAAGCACATGTTCAAGGGGACATTCTTCTGTCGTCCGAGTTCTTGCAGCCTGGGCACGACGAACAGTATGACCACTGTTAATCGTGCTGGACGATTGCCTCAATGATCATGACAGTGGATACCCCCTTCCTCGCAGTAGTTGCTAAAGCGACAAGCGGCGATTTCTAACAATATCTTGCCTGCATGGGCATCAAGTGAACTCCCTCTGTGACTCTTGCCATCAAGGTCATCTTTATTTTGTGAAAGACCATGGTGGCCGTACGTATGCTTCCATTCCTTGGGAACATCGCTCTTCTTCCAAACATTGACAAATCTATTATGAAAGAACCACGTGGATTTTTTGTGGTCGAGTCTCAGTAATTTGGCCAGGAGAGAATCTGGCCGTGCTGCCTTCCAACTCACCATACCCCGGGTGAGCCCAATCATCTCGTCCGTAGTTGGTCCATCTCTTAGGGATAGTGAGAACGGTGGTTAGGGGAAAAGTTTGTTCCACAAACGAGTTTCGAGAGCAAACGTAAAACCTGCCTTCCATACCCTAAACTCTGTACCTGGTAAAAAGCGGTCGAATGATAGGAGGCCATATGTATGGAAGAACACTACAGTAGGTAAGGTAAACGTTTTGGGGACGTCCTGATCTTATCGATAAGAGCATGGATTTCGGCTAAGTTGTACCTCAATTAGAGTTCTTCCTACAACAACCAGGAAGTTGTAAGGTTCAAATTACATATCGTTTCGTGGCGTAGACCGCCTACACAAAAGGCCAAACATCGGTTTTCACCACTACGTACCTGGAGATCCTCGCAAGAAGTTGTTTGAATGCCGATCCCTGTGCCGTGTTCGTCGACTGTATGTTAGCAGCTACGGAACCCGATGAGCATACACAATTTCATGGTTCGGATTTTTCCGATTGCACAGTGGTGATCGCTCTACAGTGCCAGTTGAATACTGTCGGTTGCCTGGTAGAAGGCGTGTGAAGTCGGTGGGCAGATATGGAAACAACCCTTTTTTTCAGCACGAGGTGGAAGTGCCGGTTGCCGCTGCAGTGCCGCTATTTCCGGCTGGCACATACCGGCCATATAGAGGCACCACAACTGAATTTTATAGCGGCCGACGTCCAACCAAAAACAGAAGTCCACTGTCGATTGACAAATACTGGTGAGGAGGAGGAGGAGGAGGAGGAGGTTGAACAAACAAATGCATCACGCCGGTGTTGCTGCTTTTTCGCAACCCGCATGTAGCTTCATGCTCCTATTAAAGTGCGCAATCACTTGGTTTTAGATTAGTGCGACTATCCGACACGTTCGGTCCGCGTACAGAAAGAAGCACACCCGCTTTCCGCATTATTTGAGAGGATATTTCTGACGATCAAGGAACTAAGCTACATGATTAGAGACCGGTTCAATATGTAACTTGGTGTGTCGTTGAAATGATATTGCGTAGCAAAAAAAATGACCGATGAAATTGAGATTGTACATGAAAGTCGGCAAATCAGTTGTTGGCCATGGCCACGATAGGGGGGGTACCACACACCCATTTTCACTACGTACCGCAGGTTTAGGCCGCTCAGACACGTCGTTATACAGGCCTCATTGGCACGTCTCAAGCAAACAATTTGATGTCATTGCATATCGCGAAACATAAAAGCAAAAACGCGGTAGGCGCACTAGCGCGCGTTGCTATCTTTTTCTACAAATTAAGCGGTGAAAGCGGTCCCTCGATCGTGTGCTTCGTCTGTGGCCTCAAACTTCAGCCCCCAAGTCAAAGAAAATTCCCTCTCCGTTGCGCCTGTGGTTTTCGCGCATTATCCTTATATTTGTGCGGCTCCTTTCCAAAGCTATGTCGGAAGAGCGCCAAATGATTTTTACGCGCGGTAATCAAACCTAAGTATACCTGGTCGGTTTTTGACTCACAAGCAGATACTCTCTCAAAATCAAGTAAAGAATACACCATACCAAGCACGCCATTGACCGAAAAGACATTGTATCTGTCCCTGCGGCGTAATGGCCCAGGTAGAGGTGTAAACGGTTGGTTGTTGTGTCTTCTTTATGTCTTCATTATGTCTTTTCGGCTGGTTTTCTTTGAACGTTAGGCCTAATCCCTTGCCAACAACGGCAGTGTGCCTTCCGGTTCCTCCCTGATTCTCACTCCGTGCTATATTTAATCGTTCTTCCAGCCTGTTCGGCATTTGCTTTTCATTTTACTCCACATTTTACCAAACCGTATGGGTAGGTTATAGGGGATCATGAATAACCAGTTAGTTGTTCACATATATGAAAGTATTCTAAGGGGTGCGTTTGTAGGCAAGTGACAGACTAGCCTCTGCAAACTGTTAGTCATTCAATGGGCAGGGGAAGTGTCGTTCCGCTAGTCTACTCTGTTTACGCGCAGATATATATACACAGGAGACACATGCCACGATAAGGTGCACCAGTTTTTTTCTGACTTTCCTCGCTTGAGAAGCTCTGTACTTCCCCCAAAAAACTGATCTTGAGAAAACTAAAAGTGCTCCCCGATGAAAAAACCCATGGCCTACGTATGAAAAACTTCAGATTGGAAAACGAGAGCGACGTTCCTACGGTTTGCGTTAAGGAGCCCTGTCAGTCAGAAAAGGAAAAACAAAAAAAGTGCTACCTCTATCGTAGCACGCGCTACGAGACGCTTCAAGCCTCGGGAGTAATCGTCACTGTTTCCCTTTGCCTCCGATTCTAAACGTCCATCCGCCCGTAGAATCCCACGCGTATCGTGCAATTATCAAATTTGCCGGTTTAAACCTAGCTGACAATTTCGAAGAATCATATTGCTTTTAGCCAATCGTAGGGTTCGCGGGGTGAGTTTTTACTCGGTCTAAAGCGGTATCTATTTTTGACTCCAAGCAGAACAGGTGTACCTCTTTTAGATTTTTGGCTCTATTTTTACTGTCGACACAGGCCATGCAGTATATTCTAGAACGTAGGATGGTACAGTTCGGGTTTAACCCGTACCCCAGACGAACTGCACCCACCCGCAACTACGGGAACAATTTTTTTTGAAACGGCGTTGAACACGTTTTTCAGTTCGACGGTGACAGGCACGCACTCGTCGTCGGAAATTGCCCAAGACTACGGTAGGGGCGGCACCCCCAATTTCACTACACATCGAGCTTAGGCCACATAAATACAGACGCAACTAGTTTTTGGTGTAGCAGCGTTAACGCGGTAGCCGCTCGTGCGAGTGGCTCGCAGTGGCTAAAACTCAAACACCTAAACATTTACTCTTGTTTCTGTCATTGCAGTGTAGTGTAGCCGTCGGCATTAATACAACCGTACAAACGCGACTCGAAATACCGCATGTTTCGGGGATACAAGTTGGAGGTAGTCCTGGATGCCCCAGCATTATCGTTGTGTCGTGTGGGACGAAATATCTTTGCTTCCCTAAAAAAACATTAATACATCATCCTGCATTTTTCAGGCCCTACGACCCGTCGATGTTGTGTATTTCACCCTTCCTTGTGCAATCGTCTCAGGTACCCACTCTATGTGGTAGGCGACGGCAATTGCAATGGCAATTACCGGGAACAGTAGTCGTGGTTTGTGGAGATGTGCGAAGTTTACCACGGGGGGTCATGTTGGAGCCTGATGTTGAAGCTTGATGTTTCAGCGCTATCTGGCGTAAACTTTTAAAGAAACACACTACGAATGGAGGATACGCATTACAAACTACGCGATTACTAGCACCCATGCTACGATGGAGGTAGAACCTATTTTTTCTGGCCCTTCTTACTTGAGGAGTTGTATACCTCACATAATTATTATTTTTCTTTAGACACTGAAAATTTAGCGTTATGAAAAATCCCAAAGCCAGCGAAAACAACTGAAAAACTCAAACGGTATTCCAACGAGGTTGGGTAGTTCCCGAGTTAACGAGCCCAGCGTAGCCAGAAATATATTGGCCTAAACGTGCTTCCTCCATCGTAGCACAGGCCCAAGAGGTCAGCACCAGCCACCCAAGGGCTAGCCACCAACTCCGAAACGTGAGCCCCCTACCATAACAGTGGTGACAAGGAAGTTACGATAAAAGTAACATAGCAATTAACCAAAGTCGCAAGCTATCGTGCGATCGACGCCGATCATGAAGGAGGGCCGCGTGTACACGACCGCGCAAATTTGTCACGCGCAACATACGACGGATGCTTGGGTTGTGGCCACTCTCACCATGGTGCCCGCTCTAGGCGTCCAGAACCGAGCGAGTAGGCTCTACCACATCAAGGGGTATGGTATTCGCCTTCGAACGGCGAACGAACGAGACACCAGAGATCGATACCCCTCAATTTCATTGCCGGGTCGATAAATTGTCGGCTCGGTTACTGGAGGGAACTTCGTGTCCGAACCGCCAATAGGACATATTGAGCTCACACATATCAAAGTCGACTACTTCAAAAGTGGTAGGCGCTCGAAACTAGTAAGAGCCCGCAACGCCCGGGAGGCACTACAGCAGGCAGCAAATGCGACAATCACAGATTATGGAGAAGACAGGAGGTTACAGGGTGCCCAACTGTTCACTCCATTGTGACGCGTGGTAAGATAGAGGTATTACTTTTAGGCATTTTTGCTTCTGAATAACGGGGCTCCTTGACCCGAAACCGTCGGGACGTCATTTTTGTGTTGCAATATGAATTGTTTGTATACCTTGGCCATGAGTTTGTTCGTCGGGTTGCACTTTCAGTATACCCAAAATCGGTTTGTGGGTGAAGTGCAGAGCTCCTCAGGTGAGGAGCTTCAAAAACAAACGGGTGCACCTCTATCGCATCATGTGTCTTGTACCGTAACCCGAGTCTTGTACCGTAACCCGAGACACAGCAAGCAAGATTTTTAGTATTGAAGTATTCATGGTTCCTGATAGTCAAACATTACAAATCTTTAGTTCCCCAAGCTGAGTATGTCACAGCCACACTACGACCAACATCTATACACCTGATACGTCACTCACTCTGCCTTTGCCCGGCTCGTGCGACCGTTTGATACAGAAGGCGGCAATGTGTTGGCAACCGTCGATTGATGTGTACTGTAAGTTCGACATTCTTAAAAGCGTAGAACATTTCACTTTAATCGTCAGCTGCGGAACTACCCCATACCGTTGGAGTTTCTTGTGGTTTTCACAACATGCTGTAAATATTATCTCTACGCCTGGTTCTCCGCAGGAGTTGTAGTAGTACATAGTAGTAATATATTTGTACACAGTAGAAGTAGTCGTAGTAGTAGCAGAAGTACTAGGAGTAGCAGAAGTACTAGGAGTAGGAGTAAGAGTGGGAGCAGTACTTGTATAAGGGCAGTAGTAGGAGTAGTGGTACGTCGTCCTCTTCATCGCACTGACTGGTGGTTGGTGGTGGCCTTCAAGAACAAGATTGGCCAATCATTTCTATCTCTATCTACACATCGTATGTGTGTGTTTTCTCCTAAGAAAATGAACCCACACCAATTCCATGTTTGTCGTTCGCAAATCAATGTTTGCAGTCTTAAAAGGGGGGTTAAGGGCACGGGGGATCATATTTGTCCCCTGATCCCAGGGTAGGTGATTTCGACTTCATCTTTGATTTTATTTTTAAGGTTTCAATACGGGACAGTCAGTTTGTTCTACCAATGAAAGGCTGGCACCTGACCGAAACTAAACCAGAACGCAGGGAATCAGCACAGGGTCCCATGCGAATTACTGGGTGGCTTACTGATGGGGGCTCAGCGCAGCGTGGGCCTGCGACACCGTGGGGTCCACACAAGGTAAGGAGGTCACGGAGGTCATCAGGCATGCCCACAGTGCAAATTGGGTGGCTTCTGGTGGCCTGTGTGTCGAGTGCCAGTGACGGTGTGAATTTGGGTCCGTCCACGGAGCAATGCCGATCGATGGGGAAGGTTAGCCTCCCAGGAACAGAGGCAACAGCGATCTGGGTTTGTACACAGACGCGGAATCGACCAGATTATGGTTTAGGCTCGGCTGCCATGTGATTGCGAGCAAATTTGCGGCAGGCTACTCATCAATCTTGCTTGTTTTGGAGTTAAAAGGTGTGTAGAATGCCTAGCTTGGGCGCTAGGCAGACTGCTTGTGGCTCTCGCTGTCTCTGCGCATAAAGCGACACACAGGGGCGTCCACAGATCCCTGTCGACTGCGACGTTCACCAGGATCGTTGCTTTGATGTTCCGTTGGTGAAACACGGTGTAACGAGAGCGCGATGCACAGTACAGCAGTAAAAATAGTGCTTTATTTCGTGTTTGATACTGGTAAAAACGAGACTTAACCTAGATCCCCCTAAAAGGGGTACAAAATATGGCCTTTTGGGGCGCTGCTGTTCTCTACGCGTTTAAAACGTGCGGTAAAATGACCCGGGAAGGAAAGGTGGCTGACGTCTAGACGCGTCCATAGAATATTAAGCTGTCGTATCCGGTAAAACGGGGGGCGTGTACTTTCGAATGCCGCAAACCTAGAATTGGCAAAGAAAAGGTCATTTTTTTCTGATTATTCTATGAAAAACCACAACACGTACCGACACGTACCGTATTATACTCATGCTGGGCGCTGCTGTTCTCGACGGGTTCTCAACCTGAGACAAAATACTCAGGCGTAGAAACATGGCTGATGCCCAGACGCATCGAATGGCATATATGGTCGATATATTCGCAAACCCTGTGCATTTAATGTTTTCCATACCGCCAACCCCGAATTTACAAAAACACGCGCCATTTTTGTGTTGTTTACATTTACTATGCAGGCTTGTCGAAACCGCCTGTGCCTGCTGGCGTCGCCGGAATGGATATACCGACCATGTTGTGCACAGAACCGGCTCGGAGTTCCTGGTACCGGCAGGAAAACGTCGAGCGGGGTATGGGGCTCCGATCTCACGCTAATAGTGATTGTTTCCAGGTCACACCCATAAGTTCTTCGGGGAAGAAATAACTGAAGAAAATCAAAGCTAGGATGGCAAAAGCTGGAGTTTTCCGACATTTTGAAAAATCATGAGCGCAATATCTTCATTTTGATATCGACGCATGCCACGGCAGGGGTTCACCGGCAATTTCTGAAGCGCATCGATGAAAAAGGTCGATGTCTGACCCAATAACGGGTTCAAGAAAACTTGGACAATTGACAAGAACGGCGCCCATGGTCTAGGTCTATAACGACACACATTGAAAAAACAAACGATAGCGGGTAGTTCTTCAGTTCAGAAACCCCGCCAGTCAGAATTAGTTTTGGCCGCCAAGTGCTACATATATCGTAGGACGTATTCCCGAGTACAAAACTAAATGGCCGACAGGAAAAATACCACCACGCCCTCAATTCCTCTCCAGCTATCTCTGAGAGGTCTCACTGCTGTACGAGTAGCAGGGATGCCCAAACCCGTGACAGTAGCCATCACAGCCGTCTTCATTAGCGTGTTCTCGTCACTCCATCCTCCAATGACATGCCCCAAAAATACAAATATGCCAAGAAGTTGCCCACATACAATGCCTCAGCAACTCCAACACAACCTCTGTCGGTATACCCTCTAGGTCTTTCCCAGCGAACATGCATAATGCGCGTTCAAAGCGCTTCCCGCCCACGCACTGGTTACCCGCCCCCCTATCTCATACGCCGCCTGGTACTGGAGGCAACTCCGAACAGGGCACTCAAGGACATACGGGATGTTGTCGCCTGCGCCGTCCCTCTCTTTCTGGATGTCGAGTACTGCCCGTATGCGGGGGCGGGGGGAGGTGGTGTCGAGTGGAGGAGTGGTTGGAGGGGTGGGGCGGGGAGGGGCGTGGGGGCGGGGGCGGTAGTGATCGCTATGCGGCCGCAGGGGGGTACGTACACACCCTACAGTTGATACCAAATATTATTTTATGTACAAGATGCGATCAGTTTACGCATCCAAAACGCCGGAAACTTTAGCTGACGCCAAGTCCCGATGGAGTGTTCTCCCCTAATTCTGCAGCGTGCTGCTGCCCAAAACCAGTTGCACAATCCACTGAAAAAAACGTAGCTAATAGACGACGTAGTTTCCACCAGTTATCAAATGTATTCGCCTCCATGCCCGCTTCAGCGTCGTCGTCTCTCAACGCGCTCGAATTTGATTTTGGGACGGGGGCAGGGGCAAATGTACTCATGAGGGGGTTTCTATGCCTGCTATATTATGCGTCTTGCAACTGGGATTTATTGTGTGTGTATATACCCTTTTGTTGCCCCAATAAAGAACATGCGACTGCTGTGTATTGTTGATCGATTTGTATTGCCTCCCGCACGTACATTCCAGGGGGTGTGCGAGGCACCTGGTATAACTTATGGCACCTACAGACAGCAGCGATGAAATGTTGTTATTCTACTGTACTGATGGGCTAAAATACAGCTAGCTGTTCTTGCAACATTTTCAGATGCTGGTACGAGTATACATCTGGTATATATACCATTCCAGGTCATCATAGCAGTG
Organism: Laminaria ephemera; assembly: GCA_036873875.1. Lineage (NCBI taxonomy): Eukaryota > Phaeophyceae > Laminariales > Laminariaceae > Laminaria > Laminaria ephemera. Next base: position 15,201 of record JAYJMJ010218912.1, read on the forward strand.
TACTGGTAAAGTACAAGATTTATACCACATACACCTGCTACCTGGTACCTGGTATATAATACAGACTGATCTTTTCGTCTCGTTTTTTCTGTAGGTATCCGATACTGCTGTGCGATATTTGAAATGTACTACTTGTACAATAGTACCATCCATTACGGGGATAAATAGTAAGCAGGACCAAAAAGCAGGTAGTAAGATATACTGTACAGGAAATCATGCTAATTGGTGTCCATTGTTGGTCCTGAATACTACTACTGTGATCCCCCGTAATAGTTATGATTACGGGGAAACATAGTAATCAGGACCAAGTCGGGTGAATAAACACAGGAGAAATTAGAAGGTTTTGGTGTCATTTTTTTTTTTCTCACTTTTTTTCTTTCCAACTTCTGGACAAGCCGTTGTCACAGGTAGGTGTCGTTCCTTCTACCCCCCGGTGCGTGCCTTCATCTTTATCGCGCAGAGGGTTCAGCATTCCCAACGCTCGTCGATTTTCATCGAATTTTGATAACTCACGCTCTCGCGCTT
>JAYJMJ010219019.1:0-15724 GCA_036873875.1 Laminaria ephemera
TTGTCAAACACTCCAAGCCATACATGAGCGTCGAATCATATTATCACAGACACTGCCCTCCAAGGGGCACACCCCAAAACCCAGGCGAACCACATCAGTCAGGAACAATGATGCCGCACCACATAATAGGAAACCCCAAATATGTAACCATCAATGTCTGGAGACCAGTATCATTCACCGAGTACAACAGACATACTCCTTCTCTCCACCTCTTAGGTGCGTACTCGATTTTCCAGATCCAATTATACAGCATAACCATCATGGTAAGCATTCCTTCTCCCCCGTACTTCATAAATTCGTTTTCTATTTTGTCTGCCCCTGCTGCCTTTCTATTCTTAAGTTTTGCTACGCACTTATTTACTTTTTCCCTTGTGAACTCTCTCTGTAACCCTTCGGAACCGCTATCTTCCCTTATTGATGCATCTGCTTTCGCCTTTGCCCAAGCGTTGATTCTCTTCTCGAATTCTGCGTCGAATTTTTCGTTGGTTGTGGGCGTGCCTAGCTTGCGGTAATGCTCTACTAATGCTTCTCTATTCCCCTTCGAAGTACTAACCATTTTACTGTTCTGAGCTCTTAGTGTAGCTATTCCCGTGTCTGCCGCTCCTGCTTGTTTGCCCAATATCATCTTTATCCCTACCCACATCTGCTTCATCCCGCCATCAAAATTTAAACTTGTTTTATTAACTACATCTTTCCATATGCCCTTATTCGTTTTCTCTACCATCTCTTTTACTTTCTTTCTAGCTATAGCATGGTTGGCTGCTCTGGTAGCTGCACTTGCGCTGAGGCGGACATGGTTGGGGTAGTGCTGGTGGTTGTGCTGGTGGGTCGGCCACGCCCGTTCGGAATGCATCCATCCAGGTTGCCGTGCCGGTGTCGGACATAGTGCTGTAAATTCGATCAATTCCAACGTTGCAATTTCGTACACCGTAGTAGGAAGGAATTTTGAAAACGACGTAATTACGTGACGGGAATAGACGATAACAGAGATCGGACAGAAGAAGTGGCCGTCACAGCATCTTAAACAGACGGGAATGACAGTGATGACTGGACGCGACTGTAAAATAACAAATTGACTGCGGGATGGGATGGTAAAAATGGGACGGGACGGTAAATACAATATTTCACGACGGGACGGGACGGCAAATTCAATTTTCACGACGGGACGGGACTCTACGGTACGACGGGTCAGAGGTTTGACGATGGGACGGGACGGTAAGTTTCAACGGTAGTTGAGTTTGTCGGCGGGACGAGACGGGACGGGACGTCGGGACCAAATTGATGGCGGTTTTACCCTCCGATCCTGCCACTAACGTCCCTACCGTCCCGTCCACATACCGTGTAAAACATTGCTGTGAAACCTGCACAGAAGCCTCTGTAGTCTACTGGTATGTGGCCAATTGTAGTGAAGTGTCCCAGTGGGGACGCAGGGTTGTCGGTGCTGAGAAGCGCTCCTTATGGTTCATGGAGCCTCATTCATCTCTCTGATGGCTCGCTGCTTTGACGCAAGGCAGACAATATAGTATTGGAAAGTCAGCAGCATAGAACAGTATAGGACAATGCGAGGAGGGCGACGATTCTCCCCTGAGGAGCATCACTGTCGCCTATATTCTCGCCCTCCTTTGATAGCCCGCGACGTGACATACTCTAAAACCCATCAGACAACTATCTGTGACATCTACTGTGACCTGGTTTCACTACCAACCATGACATGGTGTCACACCAAATCTATAGCCTATCCATCTACGAAGAGCACTCTACAACATTAGCCCACCCTAAATAGTCGTAGATGCAGATCACACGACAATCAAAGGATGTCAACATCACATCCATAAATTGGAAAGGGGGCCGAAGATGCGGCTATTTCGAAAACGATGAAAATGAGGCTATGTATTCCCCCGCACCTCGTAATGAGGCTGAGACCCCTCATTGCAACAGGTACGACCCGGTGATGGAGCTCACAAACGTGGGAGCTCGAGGATGGGTATGTACCTACAAATTTCCAACATGCGCTACGAAACACAAAGGGCTAGGCAACTGATCGCAAGGAAACCAAGGGAAACAAGAGAAAGGTATAGACGCAGAAACAAACCCAAAAGTGGAAAAGGAAAGCATGCCAGGCAGCGAAGGGGAAACAAACTTAAGCCCTGTAACGTGGGGCCTAAGGGGCGAGCGTTGGGCCATTGGTCGAAAATAAATAGAGAAAGGACCAGTACGCTAGGAAGTAATGGAAGCAAGGGCCGTGATGTGGGACCTTGGAGGCTAGTATGGACGCGTGCTACGATAGAGGTATTACTTTTTATCGTTTGGGTTTCTAAATGACGGAGCTCCTTAACCCAAAATCGTCGGTATGCCATTCTTGTTATGCAATCTGATTGTTTGTATAGTTAGGCCATGGGCTTGTTTATCGGATTGAACTTTTAGTTTACTCAAACACAGTTTATGGGGGAAGTACAAGACTCCTCAAGTGAGGAGCCTCAGAATAAGTATGGTGCACCTCTATCGTAGCCTCTGGTCAAACTGTAAAACGGAAAACCGGGGCTACCAAAACAAGTCGCGGGAACTCGGAGATAGAGAACACCGAAAGGGTGGCCCTGGGGGCGTGAGATACGCCGGAATGCTGAAACGAGGGTCAACATCAGGGCACCCTGAGAAGCAAGCTGGGTAGACTACAGTACCAGGACAAACAATTACGTGGTGAAGTCACACGAAAAAAACAATAACGCAAACAAACATGAAACTGAAACATCGACACAGAAGGCAGAAAGTACTCTAAGAAGCCGGAAAGAGAGTCGACATCGTGACGCCCTATGAGGCTAGCTCAGAACGGGAACAATGCCAGCAAACGTAGCAAGGCTATTTAACCGTAAACAAAGCAAGCCAAAAATGGAGTCGACAAGCAGATACTCATGTAGCTCTTAACAACGACAAAAGTGTCAATTTCCAGAAAGCAGGTAGGGAACAGAAAACAATACTAGAAGAAGAAAGCCGAAGCTGGGTGCCATAAGTCGGAAACACGGGACCGATAGCGTGGAACAACCCGTGAAGGGTAACCGAAAAAAGTGGGGAGAATCAGCAAGTGGGCAAGTCGTGTCACAGCGACGTACGGTAGCCTCTAAGGGGGAGTCGAAAACACGGGACCCTGAAGAGCTAGCTTAAAACGGACAACTACCAACACTAGGTACATAGCAAAGCCATTCGTCCAAAAGCGGGTCGCCGAAAACAATGAAAGGGAGTCGACAGGAAACAGGGGGCCGAAAACGTGGGACCCTTGGGGCAGGTACGCCGAACGATACAAGAGAACCAAGGGGGCCAAGAGGAGACGGCCTGTGGACTGCAAAGTCAGAACGGGCTGCAAAGCCATGACGGGGGCCGGTGTCACTTAACCCTAGGGGCAGGTATACCGAAAATGAACGCACGAAAAATGGGTCAAGAGGAAAAGACCTGTTGGCTGCAAAACCAGAACGTTGGTCGTTACCGTTGGACCGTTCGGGCAGGTACGCCAAAAACAAAAAGAAGAAAAACGAGTCAAGAGGGACAGATCTGTTGGCTGCAAAGCCAGAACATCGGGGTCGAAAACGGGGGGGGGGTCGTTGGGGGAGGTACAATCAAGCAAGCAGAAAAGGTTGAGCAGTACTGACCGGTGGGCTGGGGAGCCAGCACGGGTTCGATAACGTGGGACCTGCGGGGACTCTCAACGGAAAGCCAATGATCGACAACGTGGGACCTCAATACGCTAAGAATACTTGTAGCTTGAATGCATCACTAGCTAGGCTAGCTAGGGCAACTGCGCAGCGAAGATTTTCATGGAAAAGCAACTACGCCAGGAAAGAATAAAGGGGCCAACCAAACAAAAAAGTCGTGTCTTGCGAAACATAACAAAAAAACAATGCCGGAAGAATCTATGTTCCCGCCAAGGACGTAGGGAGAGGGGAACACGCGACGACGGAAGCCATAGCGTGGTACGAAAACACCATAGTTCGTCCGCATGTACGAGACGTAGTCAAAATACACCGGCGATGGAAAGCCGAAGAAAAACCACAAAGCTGAACACTCGTCGTGCTGTAGAAATCTAGCACAACTGACGGCACAAGTTCACGTTCAAAGTGAATCACCGTGATGGTGACCGAAAGGCAAACAAATGCTAGCTTGAGGGAGACCAATAAGACAGAAGGCATGCCGCTATGTTAAAACAAAACCTGCTAATGGCTTGAAAGGATTGTCAGACTCGGAGGGGCTACATTCGAGAGCCACGAGGCGATAGTACTGACTCTACCGAGAGGAAGGCACTGCTGAGCTAGTACGTCAGAGAGGTAATACGCGCGCGCTAAGCGTTCACGAGCAACTACGTCCAGAAACAAGCGGTAAAGCCTAATACGGTCGAAAGCTGCACACATCTGAAACCGTTGAGCAACAAGTACGCCCAGAAATGTCTTAAAGAAAACAAATAACACTCGCGTGGCATGAACGCGAAAACGGGAAGGGAATACGTTCCGAGCATACACGTACTGTAAAGACGGGAGGGTATGCGTTACGATCCGCAGATTGTGCAGGGGGGCTGAAGACCAAGAAAGAAATATGCAAACCTAACCCGAAATCGCCAGCTTACACCGTAAGAAAAGCGAAATGGAGATCGTGAAAAACGTAGGACCCAGAAATGCTCCCAATCAGCAAGCACATGGTGCAGGCGATGTCACGGCTGAGAAAGACCCAGAGCGGTTTGGCGGACTGACACAATAAGCCGGGCAGGGGGTGGTCATCAACTAACGTAAAACTCAAAAATGCTAGCGGGGTGCATGCACGTGGTGCAAGCAAAGTTCAGGCTAAGAAGGGATCAGGCGAAACTACCACGGTTTCACGGGCTGATACTATAAGGATGCCTAGAGGGGGTCGTAAACAAACGTTGGGCCCTGACACGCTACCAAGAACTTAAACACTGCCCAAACGAGAAGGGGGTACATGTGCAGCGCGAAAGAAGGGGAAGAAACCAAACACAACGCTCCCAATAAGCACCTGGTGAAGACGTAGTGCAGAAAGTACGAAGAAAGGGCCAAAGGGGGGGTATACTACAGCGGGTTTGCGGGCTGCTAAACAAGGCAGGCCAAACCGGCGCAAAGAAAAAGGAAACCCAACAGACTTGCGGCGTAGTCGCGAAACCGAGGCCAGTTCAACCGTCGGAAAGCTGAAGTAGCATACCAACACAAACACGCATATATTCGTGCTGGTCAAACCCGAGACAAACCGAAAAGTCAAGGCAAAGACGAACACAATGCAACTGGCTGAAAAACAAACCCAGAAACTAAAAAGTCAATACACTCTCAAGGCTAAAGAAAACTAGACGAGGGAGGGCAGCAGGACAAAAGAGTAGGTGCGACTGAACGAAGTAATACCCTGCCAGCAAATCTCCCTGTCTCGTGGCGTTACAGACACGCGGTTCCGTAGTTGATGTTCCGCGAAGGTGTGTCGTAGGCACGCCGTAGGTTGATCGTGGAACCGGATGGTGAAGGGGCTTGAAGAAAAATGCGATGAAACGCGGCCGGTGGTCGTAAAAGAGTTCGCACAGCGCTCGAAACGCGAGACGGTGACGTCGTTGTATTCGCGGAAGATGCCGTAGGGGCGCTGGTGACGGCTGAAGACGAGGCTGTAGTAGTCCATTAAGATTGGTCGAAGACGGTACTCTGCTGTAAAATGTGTGTGTCTTGCAGCGTTCATGCAGACGTGGCCGTTGATGCTGTAGTATTCCATTCACAAGGGCCGGTGAAGATGCCCGTGGTGTTCGTGGTGGTGAATTTAGCTTTTGCCGTGGCGTAGATGCCAGCGTGTAGGCTGGTGTAGTCTGTGCAGAAGGGTCAAAGTAGTCGACGATGGCGGTATCGCCGGGGGCTGTTAGTAGCGGTTTGAAGTGGCAGGTCTATCGGTGGTAGTGGATGCATAGGTCGAAGAAATATTGGTCGGCGCTGACGGTGGCGATGACACCGTAGTCGGTGGTAGTGGCCAGGAGAAGAGCACCTTGCGAGCGAGGTGGCTGTGAAGGTCTGTGTAGAAAATCGAAGGTTGTTGTTGTTTTTCTCACATTAACTCTCATAATTAAGTCCGTGGTCACAGGACAGGCTCCAGTCACTCTGGAGTGGAGGAATACACCAGGAAAACAACTGAACAAACCAAAAATGGTACGCGTATACATCATAGCTGAAGCAAGTCATACATCCGCCAAAAAATACATTTAAAAGTGAAATCGGAAGTCGGCGTACGTACGTATCAGGCCCATACTGGTACATACGTTTCGAGACTCGCAACTGAAACCGATTACACCGCATGCTACCAAAGAAAACTGAAGAATATACAAATCCGAGGAGAACAAAATTAATAAAGGAAGACAGAAAGAAAAACGAGGGAAAAGAAACCGAAGGTAGTGGGTGCGGAAGGCCGCGGGGAAGCTCAGGAGAAGGTGGAGCTCTGGTAAAGGTGGAGCTCTGGTCGCGAAGCTCAAGTGATGACGAAGCTCTGGTCGCGGAGTAGTCGCACGGTAGTGGGTGACGCTCAGATGAAGGTGAAGCTCTGGTAAAGGTGGAGCTCTGGTCGCGAAGGTCAGGTGATGACGAAGCTCTTGTCGCAGAATAGTCGCACAGCAGTGAGGGAGGGTCGATGATGTTGGAAGTGTGTCCACAGGTACTGGCGGTAACAACAGTAGAAGGCGGAGGTCCCACGGTTTCCAGCGGAAGCGGTGGAGCGATGACTGCCCTGGGAAAAACGATTGTCCGACGAAGGACGAGGAAGGGCTACAACGAATGCGCCAATGAATGGCGATGGGGAGAACGATTGGCGGCCTGAAAGCCGTCCAGGAGGAGCGCCAGTTTCCACGGCGCCTTTACAGTAGCTGGCTAGCGACCCGAACGCGATGTCGTGGGCCGAAGCAGAGACGACGAAGGTTTTGGGGCGGAGAACGGCTTGATGGCGTTCTCGTATCGTTCATAACAGGTACATTGGCCGAAGTTGTCGTCGGCGAAAGATGGTGGCGTATGGGGCATAAGGGAGGCGAGGTTGAGCTCACACAAGTCGATGTCCAGCATGGAAGGTGCGCGGATGCCCCTGGTCGGTGAAGGGGAGCGCATGGTAATGGTGGGTCGGGAGGGAGGGGGAACTAGCCCACCCAACCCGATACCCGGTATGGAATGCTCGCATTTCCTACTTCGCCAGTAACGAGGCGGTGGAAGGGTCTGATTCTTAGCTAAAAAAGTCCCGTGCCATGCTTGGAAGGCTCAAGAACCAAAACAAATAACAAACTCGGAAACGGGGAGCAATGGAAGGGTAGAGGTGGGGCGGACAGAAGGAAGGACGAGCCCGCCCAATCCTATACTCGGTTCGAAAGGCTCATGCCCGGAAAAAACAAATAACTCCAGCTCAAAAGACGAGTGCGGCAGGATGGTGATGGTGGGTTGGGAGGGAGGGGGGAACGAGCCCACCCAAGCCGATACCCTGCTCGAAGAGATCATAACCGGAAAGGAACAAAACCGCAGGTTGAGATGGTAAACATACACAAATGTTGGGGTAGGGGGAGTGGCAGTAGTGGCGTCACAGACGTGCTTTCAGAAAGGAAAAGGGATTTGGAACCGTTGAGTTGGAGAGGAACGTGTTTGGCGTTCAATGGCAACGGAATATTCTGTCAGCGAATAAGTACGTGTCGCAGGAACAAAAAAAGGAACAATCGACTGGACAACGATACGCCGTGGTGGCGAATCGAGGGGGACAAGAGAAAGGCCGTGTAGACAGAAGCCACGGCGCGGGAGCGCCGGTGAACCGGGGGTGAAAAGCTCATCCGTGATTGTGTCGTTGAGGCAGGCTAAAGGGCCGTTTGGGTCCGGTTAATGGAGGGAGCAGCTCAACAGCTGAGTCGGGAGGGGTAATCCGTCTGATTGTTGTCGTCGGGGAAAACAGAAGGACCGTCGTTGGCTTGGGTCCTATGGTAGGCGAGCTGAATAGCTGGGTAGTAAGGTGTCGTTGGCAGCCTGGTAAACGCGCTGTGGGTTGGACCGGGGTAGCCGTGAAAAGTGGCGGTAGTAACTCGAATGTTTGTCGGATGAAAACTTAACCAGACCTTGGCGAGGAGAACGGCAGCTATCTCCGAATGGGCGGCGGCGTTGAGAGAGGGGTTTAAATTCTCCAATGGTCGGCATCGCCGAAGTAGGTGGTGAGGGGAGAGGCTTCTATCTCCGAGTTGTTGGCCTCGCCAGGAAGGCGGCGCGAGGGGCGGTGTTCGCAAGGGGAGCAATTGTTATCCCGGAGTTATCGGCAATGCGAAGGTTCCGGGAGGGTCTCCGGTTGTGCGTAGGTGGCTCCGGGGGGGGGGTGTATCCTGGAAGCTCGGACCTGAAGGGGGTGGTGTCGTGGATAGATCGGTAACGTTTTCAGGAAAGCCAACCCAACCAATTGTAATGGGGGCGTGGCTGCTATCCCCGAGTCCGTGGGGGGAATGTTCGCAAGGGGGTGACGTCGGCGGAAACGACGGGGATCCGAGCACGGTGGTTCTGTGGGAACGCATCTTGTCAGAAGTGGGAAAGTAGTGGTCCGTGGGGTCGGCGGAAGCGGCGGAGATCGGAGCAAAGCGGCTCTTTTGTAACACATCGCGGTGGAAACGGGCAAGGAGGAATCGGCATGTGTGACTCGGCGGTAGTGACGGGCGCCGTGACAGAGTTTCCCTGTGGAAACCAATCGCGTTAGAAGGGGAGCAGAAGGAGGTCGGTACTTGGTGGGTTCGGTGCAAAACGCCGAGACCGAAAGGGAGTTGCTCGTTGGAAACGCGGCGGGTCAGAAGGGAGCAGGGGGGGGGGGGGGTGTACGCATTTCATGCATAGCCCTAGTCATATGACCATTGACCGTCGCATCCCTACAATGCCGGGACAGAGCACGTCGGGTTTCAACGAGCAGGCACACGTCGCGTGCACCAAGCGCGAAGCGCCGTGAGGTGTTCGGCGAGTCGCATGAAATGTGAGCAGCATCCTACTAAGAACCACTTGTGATGCGGACATCCACACCTTGTGCGTCCTTTCTTGCATATCGGATGATAGCTTCGAATGAATTAATTTGTTTTCTGGTGTGGTCACTTCCAGGGACAGCAATGGGTATACTATGTATCTGCTTCATAGGTGCCTTACCATATACACACTTCGTGATATCATCTGCCATGCACGGAGTTAGGGTTATCATCCACTCCCCACAATATGATCTAACTCGACCACCATCTCGGGTACCACCAAAACATAAAAACAAGAAAAAATAACGGTACCATGGTTGTCCAGCTCACGTAGTGAGAGGCGTGTTTTACGGCGTCGTTGCCAACCGACACCAACCCCGTGGGGGGGCTGCCAAACTAATAAGGTGGTTGGTACTTCTGCTTATGGAGGGATTCGCCAGTCTCGTGTTTACCGTTGCCGAACCTAGAGACGCGAACTAGGAGGGCGTTGGTAGGTGTCGGGGGGTCGTAGGGTGGTGGTGGTACGGGAGGAAGTTCTGGCGTTTGTCGGCCTCGGAATCACTTTCCCAGGTTAGTAGCAAAGGAGGAGCGCCGGCGCTTATCGGCCTCGGGACCAATGTCCCAGGTTTGGACGTAGGGGCTGTTCCGATACTTGGACGAAGTCTGTTGAGCGGCTGGGTCACATGGTCACTCAATATATCGGCCTTGCGCGATGTCGGAAACACGGTTGTAAGATACCACCGTAGGAGAGGAGTCCGAACGGTGGCACTGCTAAATGGTAGAGTGTCCAAACCAGGGTAGTTCACCTTAGGCTGGCGGAAGTGTGCTGCCAAGCAGTGGTCATTTGCGGCTGTCTCTTGGACATGTCGCGTGGCGTCGATGAGGGAAAAGCCGGCTGATCTCAAGACCAGAGCCGGCCTAAACCACGTGCTCGCAAAGAGAGTCTAGGTATTGTATCACCGAGGCTCTGAGAGGGTCTCCGTGGGTGGCGCTCATGGCGCGGGGCGAAGGTTCCCTTGGGGTCCTGTCTTCAAACTGTTCGATGAGCAGGAGTGAACAGGCTAGGAAATGCCACACCTGTGGTCCGTGTCCACGCAATGCACGAGGCTTGCGAGGAGGACGGGGTAGGGGGCCCAGGGCATATCCAGGTCGACTATGATCGCGAGTTTATCGTCATCAAGACGGGGCTGTCCCTCGGGCCCAGGGGCTGTTGTAGTGCTAGCACTAGTGCAGCCGCGATTCCCGTCGTTCGCGGGTCCAATCTTGTCACTGATGAGGCGCCACGTCCTGGGACTAGCGTGAGTGGAGCCGCCAATTTCTAGTTGTAGGCGGGCTCAGGGTGCGACGGCCCGAACTGTGAAGCAGTAATGACGACCTATAGCCCGGAACCGCTGGTAGCCATCTTCGACAAGTAGCGTTGCGCATAGGTGCAAAACGTCGTGTAGAGCATCTCGGTTGGGCTCAACGTCCTCGCCTTCTCCCACCCACACCTCAAAGCAATTGCTACAACAGGGGCATCTGTCTTGAGCAAGCGATTCATGTTGGGGCTGGACGGGGGGGGGGTGCAGTCATTGGGGGGCGTCGGTGAAGCTAGTCCTCGAAAAGGTCATCAAGTTGGATCCTCGTCCAGAATAAATTTCTTGTCGCTGGTGGTGCTGTATCGATAAATAAGCGCGCAGCGTCCAAGATTGTGGTACCGACATCGTTGTCGGTCGGCCACACTGTCGCTACCAACGCTGTGGTCGTCGTCGCAGCTGTTGGTCGAGGAAGAAACGCGATCATGGCGCTTTCGACCCGGATATAATTGCCACGGCGATTATAACGAGCGGCACTGGTTGTCGCGGGTAAGCCGTGTGATGCCGGCGGGTGTGCGGTATGCACGTTGCTGGTATCGCCCCCTACGAAATGAAGTCACGGGTCCCGCAAGTACCAAAGGAAAAACAATATCTTGAAGTATGTTCAACTCTAGGTTAAGCGTACCAGAGGCGTAGCGGTGTTGCTACAGTGGGAAAATGTCGCGGGCACGACGCAAACTTCAAGAACACGTCCGAGAGCCAGCGGGGGTACTTGATGGCCAGGTGGTCGAGAATGGTGCTCGTCGCAGGTTATGTCCTTCATCGCAATGGTAAGGCGGTCGCGACGCTACGGGAGACGCAGACGTCAGGAGCGATGGCGTCTGCACGACTGTACGACTTCGCTGTCGCTGACACTGCAGTCACTCTCGGAGATGTAGGTGGTAGTCGGAGAAGAACGGCGGTCTTGGGTCGGGCGGTAAGTGATTCGGTGGGTGCGTGCGGCGTTATTGTGGTTGGTCGTGATAGTGTTCCACGTGTGGTGAGCGTTGGGGCCAGAAGGGGCGTGGAAGAGCAATGGTTGCGGCACAGAAATAGGTGGACGGCTCTGTGACCGTTTGGGCAACTGCATCAGCGGCGGAAGTGGGTCGGATTCTCAAAGAAAATTCACCGAATAGGTAGGTGACCGCTGACGGAGTGTCTGAGGTTGCCGACATCCACGACGGAAGTCGTTGTTTGGTAGGAATGTCGTGGAAGCAAACCTTACAAGCGTGTTACCGCAGACAGAGTGTCTTTGGATGCCGCCCGGTCGGGACCGCCGGCGGGACGTATGCATTGTGTGCGAAGGCGAGCAAGTCAAGAATAACAAGTTCAAAAGCAGGGGTGGTTGGGCGCAGAAACATGCTCACAGTCGTCGCTGGTGGGAGCGTCTGAACCATAGTGTTATGGCAAAAACAAAGGCGGTTGGGCACAAGATGTTGAGCGCTGTGGTAATGGGCGGGATCGTCTGAACCGTTGTGGTAATAGGCACAGGCCGTATGGGGGCGCTGTGGAAGGCGGGGGTGGAGTGTGAACCGGGGTTGGAGCAGCGACGCGTCGGTAAAGGACGACGGTGGTCGTGGCTCAGATGAGGGGGTGTATCGGCTGGAGGGATTAATGGAGTTGGTCGATCTCGAGTATACGAGCTGGTTGGGCAGGGCGTAGGAGGAGCTGTAGTTGTGGTGGCATACTATGCGGTGGCCATCGCGGCATTGGCCGCATTGCTGCCGTTGCGGCGGCATACTCCCTGATAGCCGTAGCGGCACTTGACACACGTTTGGGATTCCGTGCTATAAGATACCTCTTGCCCGCAGACTCTAAAAATCGCAGTCGCGCCAGTGTGGCCACCCCTCGTAGAGGGATCCGTCCTCCTGGACTCGGCGTGTAAGGTGGATGTACCAAACGCCGAGGGATCCGGCTTGACTGAAGGGGTCGGGGACGGCGGCGGTGGTGGAAGTGCCGTCAAGGCCCCGGTCTCAAAATGCGGTTCCAGTCTTAGGAGAATTTGCTCGAAAAGGATGTCGTCGTCTTTCACCGTAAATGTACCACCCATGGCTACAGCAGGTGAAGAACGCAAAGCACGCTACCCATCGCGAGGGTTGCAGGGATCCATGTTGGTCCGGGATTGGGTTGGGATGTGGGGGTAACGCACGCACCGGAGTAGAAAGGTAGGATGCAGTGCAAGTAGTGTCCGAACCTCACCAAAGGCGCCGAAAGGTGGTGGAAGATTGCAGACATACCCGGGGGGGGTGGGGGGGGCTTGGGTGCTCGGGAGATGGTGACATCCACTTAGTATCTAATCAAAAACAACATAAATCAGACCTTACGACCCGGAAAGTATGTTTACCTCTAGTACCCGTCGAGTACGTAAATTATGTTAGGAGGTCTTCCGAAAGATTATCGGGCCCTCATAGGACGGTGTACGTCTGGCGCTCACTGTTATATTGTTGTTAAATAACTGTTTCCACGGAGGGTTCCGTGGAATGTAATTAGTCTCTTGGAAAAGCGGGGAAGGTAGCAAACGGGATGCCACTAGTAGTGTACTCAACCGAATTTTGCTCACCCATGATCCAAATACGGGCGCTCACATCGTAAGGCTAATTCTTATACAGTCGGATCCGTCAGTCGAAAAGGGTCCTTTTCGACTGGGCTTTATTTCGACTGAATTCTTCTGGGCGTCCTTCTTATCGTCAGTCGGATCGCATTTATAGTTATTGTGTTATTTCGGGAGGCGTTTGACGTAAGGGTGTGCTGAACGATTTAAAAATGCTGTATCTCATTGCGCGGCAAAAGCACAACGCACACGCACATCGAGAGAGCGCACAGAGCATCAGCAGCAGCAAGCAGAGTGTACCAATCTGGACAAACATATAGCGACCCTTATTATACTAGAATAAATACCTAACGGTTCTTACATTTCCGCCCAATATATTACATACCGACACAAAAATACAGTCGAATCTACCATCCGCTTCTTGCAACATCGAATTCAACCGCTACAAGCAGAGCAACGAGCCCAACTGCTGCAACCCTCTACGCGACCTCTAGGGAGTTGTCTATCTGCTGTGTTCATCTTGTGCTCCACTGGATGGGATCGCCGGCCACATGCGTCCTGCTGGCCTATTGGGAAGCACTCCTTGTGTTTGACCAACTTCACTCGAGAGGGGCCACGGCAACAGCGAGAACAGCTGCTGGCAAAAGGTCATCGATGCCGCGGGCTGCCATCGGATGATGGCGTGCGCTGCTGGCGGGCGGAGACAAGCAGGCGCCACGCTGACTCGTGGCGAGTAGCAGCAGCAGTGATAGCAGCCAAGCCAGCATCGCCGCTGATGGGGTGTGCTGTGCTGTGGTGCTGTGGTATGGTGCTGTGGTTTGGTGTGTACGTGGGATGCGGTGGGATAAAAAAACACGTTTTCGACTGACGGATTCGACTCGCAGACCCAGTCGAATCGATGACTTTTTTCGACTGGATGTGCCAGTCGGATCCGTCAATCCAAAAACGTTGAGTCGAAAAGGCTCTTTCTCGTCTGTATCAGAAGAAAGCCGATTTCGACTTCATTCGGTCTAAAAGGGCCCTTTTCGACTGACGGATCCAACTGTGTAAGAATTGGCCTAACAAAACATTTTTATTTTATTTTATTTTTCAATTGCATGAAAGGATCATTAAGAGCGGCGCGTTTTGATTTTTCTGACACGGCAGTTGTGCATATGAGGCGGATCACACGAAATGCGCATCAGCGACGCCCATTAATGTCGCGTTTGCTCTCTGTTGCTGTCAGCATGAAAGCAAAACGAGCAGCGTAACGATGCTATTTTTATGCGTGGACGAAAAGAAACAAAAAAACAAACAAAGACGGGGCGGGCTGCATACATGCTGACAACTTGCGAATTATCGTGCTGATGCCGCTAAGGCTAGTAGATATGCGAGCATGCTGAATTTCCACGCAAGGCCATCATCATGCTGTTAAAAGCAGAAGGAGCCGACGGGTTTGTATCGCCTACATGCGCATACAGCGCATACAGAACGGCACATGGGTCGATCATGTGTTCGAAACCCACGACGCAGAGTGACAGCATTTGGGCCATCTGATTATCCCAGTGGGCAGTAGTATAACGTTATGGTTGACACGTTCAAATTACATCATTAGGTCTGTGTGTATGTCTTGGTTGACGGTGCGCCAGCAGATATTGCTATCGACCGCAGGACGAGCGCTATGTGACCGCAAAAAGGCCAGACGGAAAAAAGGACAATAATGTCTGAAGACAAAAAACATTACACATCGTTATAACGCGTGGTACACCGAACTTGGGCGGGAAAACTCGCCCCAAAGAATGATGCACCCAGAGCGGCGTCTAACAGGTGTACATGGGCGCGTGATGTATACGGATACCTGGTATGATGTAATCGTAACGTTACCGGATTAGTGTGTCGCAAACCACAGATCATTGACGGGCCTGTGATAACTATATTATTACCGGTACTTCAAATAGCACCGGTGGTATATAATTAAGCGGAAATGGCGTACCATGAACACCGCTGATATGATAATATACGTGCATTGCCACATACCTGGTAGTCTTGTGATACGCGTAGGTTAGATGGTGTCTTATCAATCACACGTGCATGCGGAGTAGGCGCAAGTTCAGGCCTTCTACAGACCTGCAGAAAATATGTACAAATATCTCAGGCATACCCTACGACGTGATTTTATCACTCGCATAAATGTACCCGCATCCTAATATGCTCTTAGTACAAGTATAGCATCATACGGAGATAATTCCACACAGGGTACAGAGCCGTGCTCGCTACGTAGTGCGTTCTGCGGGGGGGGGGGCCCTGAACGAAAACATAAAAAGAAAAAATAGCATACTCGTATGTAGCCAGCACATGTTTATAGAACAAGGCACAGGAAGGGACGGAAGTGGGGGGGGCATGTTCGCATTATCGTAGAGGCGTAATATCCCACACATAGGAGTGAAAGGCGAACAGTAAAGGCCTCAAATAAATGTACTTCGTACACCTTGCAACAACGCGTACGATGACTCTATAAGTACCAGGTAGTATTTAAGGAGAACGTATATGCGCATTCTACTAACGTGCGCACGGTACGTCCACAAACACCATACCAGTATGCCACTATACTGTATGAATACAAGTACCATCGCCATCTTATTTGAATTATACGAGCCAGAAGAAAGCACGAGAAAAATCTTCGAGGGTGAAACACGCAACGTACATAAAACATTCAGAAATGACCACCATTGACTGATACTCATAACGTCCCATACCATACGGGCAGGTCGGTCGCCCCGGTGGTCAAAGTGGTTAACCTAGAAGACTACTAAGTAAGGTTGGAGTCACGGGTTCGAATCTCGGTATCGAGATTTCTTTTTCTGAGACACCAACTGCCGAGAGCGCTTT
>JAYJMJ010219124.1:0-15722 GCA_036873875.1 Laminaria ephemera
TATTTACGAGTTGTCTACCAGCCACCACGTACTGACGAAAACAGCGACACGGACCGACGAAAATCTCCTGCGCCGATCTTGATAAATCGCCGTACCCTCTGCTGCTGCCGTGGTAACCCTTATTCCTTGCGTCACCCTCACTATGACAAATCCGAAGGAAAGCCTTGTATAATATATTAGTACATTACTCTGTTGTGGCTTTGGACAAGGCCATCAGCAGTGCGTGAAAAGCGCGCCCAGACTGGCTCCATGGCTCCATCCTAATTTCAAGTCTGTAGCCTGTAGATCCAAAAACAAACTAAAAACTGTGACGTTGTGAGACAGCAGTTGTTGTCAACACCTACCTGACGTTTTTCGCAGCTGTGTAAACTCACCGCTGACGACGTTTTGGTAGTTTTTCGGAAGAACTCACAGCTGACGTATGTTGTAGTTGTTGACAAAGTCTGCAGCCCAAAATAAATGAAAGGTCCACCAGCAGTTTTTATGAAAGTCTACAGCCCCAAAACAACGAAAGGCCCACCAGCAGTTGAACTTTCGAACGGAAAGCTTATCGACCACCGGAATCATATCGGTAAGTACTTGCATTTGTGTTATATTAAATATTTGAAATCACAAACGTCATACGAATTTGCCCGTACTGTTCTAAAGATTAGATCTCAAAGCCATATGCCACCGTATCATTCAAGCAAGAGGGGAATAATTATGCGACTATTCGTGTCTGTGGTGAAAACAAATAATGTATTGCGCTTCTGGGCATGATGTTTGTGATTCAACGTATTTTTTTCCACTAAACATATCTCCATGTAAAAAACATCACCGGTCGGGGAAGTTTTTTAAACCAGCAATACCAAAAGCAGCAAATCCAATCCCCACAACATCGTTTCCAGTTTTGATGCGGTGTTGCCATATATTTGGATACAGAGACCGAGACCCCTCCCGCGTATCCAAACATCTGCATGGCGAGCTCAACCCGTCATGGAGGAGCCAAAACAAACGACTAGGTATTTCTAAACGTCACGAATGATTTTGCCGTCGTCGGGTTAAAAACACTTTTCTATCCTCAATGGTAAACCGGTCCTCAAGAGGTATGATCCGCTGTTAATACGTCAATCGTTTTCAGCTGCCCCAAGACCATGGTCAATATCTGCCAGCCTCTAGTCTAACCGTGACCACGCAACGCACACCGTGCTCACAGCGTGGTAGATCCAGCCAGAGGATCTCGTCGCCCGATCTCCGCCGGACGCGGGTATAATCCAGCAATTGTAATCCGGCTTCCAATCCAAAAATAGCACTGAAAACCAGGGTCCTCGACTCCAGACGCTCGGGGAGACAAGGAGATAAGGAAGAGGCACCGACTGGAAGAAAGAGGCACAGACGTCTGGCTGCGTTCACCAACCAGGCGACTACCTCAATCTCACGACGTTCTCAGCAAGAACCCCGACTCGCTTGGCTCGGCTTGGCCTTGCTAGCCTACTCGTGAGGTCTGCTCCCAACAATAACAGAGGGGGTAAGACCCATTCTGACCCCAAACTCCAAGTCCCGATATAGACATGCCTCGTCCTCTCTACTTAGTACACAATAAACCGCGATTTACCGGTACTTCGTCTACAGGCAAAGTAATCCGATTCGGAAATTTAGGTAGGGAATCCAGAGATGCCATTGTTGACCACTCCATCTCTCCCTGTGGGAGGTTAGATCCACACCTTCTTCCTCAACCCCCCCCCCCCCCCCCACTACTCAGAACGCATCTCGCAGAATTGACCTTTTCAAAAGTTAGAACTCCATTCCCAAGATTCGATGACACACTACCTGTAACCTGTAAAACTTGTGTGGAGTGTTGTGTGCCGCTGTTAAAGGGTACAGCGAGCAGCGCTCACACCTCGAAGGATTGGGAGTGCTCGCGAACCCCTCTTGTCATGCACTTTCCTTTTACCCACGCATCTGATCTCTCTTCAGTTCATGCAGATGAAGCTTGTCTCGGTCAGAGAGCACCACTAACGCCCAGTAGACCACCATGTTACATCATTATCAGTACATCCCGAGGCTTATAACCACAGCTGCGCGTTCCCGTTCATAAACCTGTCATTACGCTCGGGACATTCATCGCCAGACGACCCGAGAACTATCACCATCAGACGGCCTGAAGACAGTTACAACCTGCACTTTCCGAGACACACGCGACTCCAGTACGTAGTCGGCCATGGTGTTCGAGTTGGTTCAAGAATCTACTTTCTAATGTGCAAATCAAGCAACCATTGATCGGATCGAGGTGTTAGTAAGTCGAGAGCTCTAGTGCCGCGAACACTGGAATACTCGTCGTCGAAGCGGCCAGGGCTGAGCGCATCAGGCGAAGTGAGCCCGCTGTAAAGGCGCCTTCGACCCCTTGATTGTCCGTTTTCGGATACGTCATCGACGCAACTAACCGAGCGAGTAGCGGGGGCCTTCGTCGACATCTTTGGCGATGGTGGGGAGGCCATCACAGATGTTAACTGAGGGTGCGATGCCTACGATGTTTCTACCTATGATGACATTGCTGGGAAAGCGAAGTTGCTGGGCATATGGGAAGACGCGTGGAAAGGAAATAACTTCGACCCCGCCAAAGGCACAGCAGCCATAAATATAACTAACACCACCGCCACGATAGCTGATGGTTCGATCACCGCTAGAGTAATTGATTGTGAAGGTTACCGCGAAGGCGACAAAGCGGCGGAGTTGTAGAGGTCTGCACCGGCTTCATCTCCAATAGTCGCGGAGAGTGATTCGACATCATGTTCGGCGTATCACGAGATGGGGAAAATTTTAAAATGTCCGTAGAGTCGGACATCGCTTGAGGCAAGTTGAGAATACGATGGTATTGACTAACTGTAATGCGCCCTTATGACGCGAACCGAGCTGCGTTAAACGCCATTTTTGTTTTTAACATTTCGAGTAGATTAGTTGTCGTTTTCACGTTATTAAGGTGCGCACCGTCTGGCACATTGAGTATGTCGAACAACGCACCGCATACTTGTCAAAGGTGACGTAGATGAGTAGGTGCACGGTAAGGGGGGGGGCGCATACGTCTCCGATACAGGGTGCCGCGAAGACGCTTGCACAGGACTGCAATAGTAGTATGTATGCCTTGGTTATGAGCACCGGAATCGAATGACATCAACAACCGGTTTGGAGTCGACTCTACTGTAATCTACAGTTGCATTCGGTCATTGTCATTCCGTATAACTACACTGCTTGAAGTGGCCCGGTGGCGATCCGTGTACCGTGGGCTTGGCGATGGTGACTCTGCCTGCCGTGTCGCATCTCAAATGTGCGTACCCAAAGGTGTTCAAGGAGAAAATCCGGGGACTGCGGCCGTACCCACAAGGAGCAGGGGTGCAGCCGGTAAAGTACACTTGCCCAGTATACACCCACATACTTCAAGGAGAAGTAACTGACAACTTGCAAAACGGCCATCACCGCCCAGCCCACCCGACCCGCGCCTACTCGGATACCCGCGAGACCGATTGCAGATGACGCTCACCACCAAGATGAACGAGCGATGCAATTGTCCGGCGCTATTCTCGCAATTCACAATGGGCGGTAACCTTTGTTACCACATTTCTTCTTCACGACCCGCGGCCCCTGAGCATGGAGTTGTTGCTGCACAAAGTCTCGCGCCAGTTCCATGTGATTTTTACTTCGAAACCGTTGGCCATGGTTTAGGGCAGCTTGAACCATGAACATTCTAGTGCCCAATTGCGGCGAACGTACATGGGAGCAAGGTTTGTTTGCAAGTGGATCACGCGTGCCGCTCAAACCTCCCCAGTCGTTGTCGAGGTGACAAGCGGCAGGAGGCAACGGACGAAATGACACCCCTGTCTGGAAATGCGTTTGTCCCCCGTTTGACGACTGCTAGGTTTGTAGAGTGCGAAATTGCCTCTTTTAGCAATGCCCGACGTTGAACATATCAGCGAGAGTCGGATGCTACTACTGCCAAGCTGAACTGAACGTGCTTTATCCTTGTTGCCATAATATGCTGATGCAGAGCAAATGGAGCTGTTCGACATCCCAGAAGCAGCGTCGAACCCACAGAGCCTCGATGCCGCCCTCGCCACAGCGCCCCCCCCTCCCCCCCCCCCCACCACCACCACCACCACCACTATCACGACCACGACCACCACTACCACGATCACGACCACGACCAGTACCACCGTACGTGCCGCTCGGATCATCACGAGACCAATTTTGTTTTATGACCATCACGACGACGACGCAACGGGGGAGTTGTCTGGCGCTGCAGAGGGTCCATCCGCGACAGACGCGGTGCTTGATATGACATCCTTCTCGGCAGAACACAAAGTGGGATACATGTTCTCTGTCGTGGAACACCAGGTGGGGTTTTTTGAACATGCAATTACGTCGCTCTTTGATATCTAAGCATGTAGGTTTACGACGCTGGTCGGGCTCAACCGGAGGCCGCTCTATACCGCGAGGAGCTTGGTAGCTGTATCTGTTTGTGGAAAAAACTGCAAAATGCTTTGTTCATTGCGCATGCAAACTCAAGTATTATACCAAATTTCCTTCGATGCCCTTTTCTGTCCTTTTCCGTCGGTTTCTACTTTTTGAGTTCAACGTGTTTTCCTTCTTTTCATCATTTTCTTTGCTTCCAATATACCGGCACCTGTCAACGGAGATTTTGATGTGTACTGTTCATGTGAAGAGGAGGGGGGTACACACATGCGTCCGTAGCAAGAGGCAAGGCTAATGCTACACTAACGGATTACATCTGTCATATGCCTTTGATGCTAGCTTCACCGGTACAGAGTATCATCATCATCACCATCCGGTTCAATATCAGTATTGTGGCAAATTATTTGGTTGTCATGTGTGTCCTTATGGTCGCCCTTACCGGTAAACTCGACATTTGACGAAGGATGAACGTGTGTTCCAAACGTCGGTTGGACCCACAATTCAATCCATCAGCAGCAACCCCGATGTACCGTATCCACAACCAAATTGGTTACCATTGTCTCACACAACCTGTTGCCGTCTACAAATACGAAGCACGTTGCACTGGCGCTGCCGCGTGGAGAAGCAGAAATGCCATAAATGTGCGTCCGCCTGATTATGCGCGTCTTTTTATGACATGCCAGTGCAAATAAAATAACTAACACACCCACCACCAATGTTTGCTAAACCTGCAAAGTGTGACCCAATGTACACTCAATCCCTTTGTTTACGAGTGCGCTGGTGTCAATACCTGAGCACTTCGAAGTGTTCGAATAGCACATCAGTACCACTGTCTACACTGCAGGCCTGCTTCACCTGCGTACTGTGCAGCATCCCCCTTGCAACATAAAACCTCAAATCCTCGCTATTAATAGTGATGTCGCCGCTGTCTCAGGTGTTGTTCCCAGATGTCACGTATGCTGCGGACGGGGTGCACCCGAACTTTGCAAGGCTCCTCACTTGATTTGTTCTATTGACCGATGCCACGGTAGAGGTAAACCATTTATTTTCTGATGCTCCTCACTTGAAGAAGCTCCATACTCCACCAACAAAGCTGATTTTGGAGTAACCTGAAAGAGCAGCCTGATGAACAAATAAATCCATGGCCTAGGTATACAACGCATTAATATTGGAAGACAAGAATGGGCATCCGATGATTTTTGGGTTAACGAGCCCTGCCATTCAGAAACAAAAAATAGCCAAAACGTGCTACCTCTAACGTAGCGCGCGCCTAATTCCTCACCCAAAACCTCACTTGGAGAAACATGGAAAAGTGCAACCCGATGAAAAATCCTACCGGTATGGCCAAGGTATACGAAGACGATTTATCGGTGTCCCAACGATTTTGGGTGGGTACCCAGTTGGAAAGCCCGGTCAGTCATAAATGGTTTACCCGAAACGAGTTACCTCTATCGTGGGATGCGCCATATTTTCAATGTTGCCCGGTGTCCAATAGTACACCGATAGTCACCCCTAGAGTATAGCGCCGGCAAAAACATTTCAGAACCGGAAACCGGCTATCCCCGGACCTTAGAGGGGACCCGACGGATACCCTATTAGCATCGATCCCGGCGGCAACTGTCGGGTGGCGTCGTAGGTGGTCGCCCCTCTAGAATTGGCCGGGCAGAGCCCCAGCCGCCCCGGTAATTTCATTGAAAATGTGTAAGAGATGTTGGCCGCCCCGGCAATTGAGGCCTCGACGCTACCTTCAATGTGAAGGGGAACATGCTTTTGACAATCCTGTGGCAGTGTAGGCAAGCCTCGTCTTGTACGCTTGGTCGGCCCCCCCAAACAAGTTGCCGGGGTGGCCAACATCTTCCGGGCTTTCAGTAAGATAGTCAAGACGTTTTGGGCTTTGCACGGCCTACACTACGGCGGCGATCCTCCACGTCGTTCCCTGATGGGGTATCCGTCACGTCCCCTCTTCATGTCGATGACGGACGTCTGATGCTCATTTTACACGTATACAAAGTATGTTGCTTCCCCTCTTGGACTGCGAATACAAGGTATGTTGGACTCGACTTGTCTACTTACACAAATTTAGTCTCCAACGCCTGGAATCAACATGATCATACGGGAACTGTGAGATTCGAAAAATCTCCGAGAGTTCCCCCCTTCTCCTTGATCACCTCTGTACTGCTACCGAACGGGTTGACACTAACGGCAGATTTCCTTCTTGCTCGTAGATGCAGTCGCAGAGACGATAGGAGATGTAGCCGATTAAGCCCCGGTCAACTGAACCGCCTGAACTGGTCGAAAGGGGATCCGCGCAGGAGCAGATATGGTGGGTCAGGCCATGGTGACTCTGTGGTCGAGAACACCAATCCAACGGCCCAGAATGAAGTGGGTGCCTCCATGGTACCCGTCAGTCCCTTCGAATAGCCCAATGGCATGCGTACCGACGATAGTCTAGGTATGTCTTGCTCAACCCTTACGTACGGCGTATGCTTGATATATTCTAATCTGAGCAAAACTCTTGCCGCACCTTCCGCACGTATCATACGGCATACCCCACCTAGTCTCAAAATTTTATGCAGTCGTCACGAAATTTGTTCGGACCGTGCGATGTGGCGTGTGGCATGCTGATTGCGGTTGAGCGGGTTTGAGGCGTTGGTCTGTTTGACGTTGAACGTCGTCTTGTCGGCTTGCCACAACAAGCACGGCGAGAAACGTGACTCGCCTGCCATCGGGCTGAGCCAGCGGGGGGTACACCATATCACAACGAGTAATTAAGCGGTACAGTGATGAGAAAAAGGGGAACATCCCACACTTAGTAGAAGCGACGGCGTATGTCCCCGTGAAACCAAGCGAAAAAGGGATACATGCTCACCCCCGCTTTTCATCTCCCTCGTTGACCCGCTGTACACTCACGTAAAAAAACAAAACATTCTGGATGGTTTGAAGGGATCGCCGTGGTTCGTCCAATGCTCATATACTATTATTTGGAGCCGCTTTGATAGAGCATGTGGACGCCTCCGTCAGCGAAACGCAGTGTCTCTCTTTTAGTCAATGTTATGGGGAGGTGCACCCCTGTTCGTCTGTTGTTCTTAAATATACACCGATGCATTCACGTCAATATTTATCCGGACGAGGGTCCGAACCTATTTGTAGTGGGTACCATTACTAAGAGTTGTGGGCATCCTGTGGTTGTACTACCCTAATATAACATACATCGATAAATCCGCTCTGTAACGCGCTTGCTTTGCTCAACAAGACAAATTGATGTCGGCTTCCGTATCGAGCTGTAGATCGTTTGAGGGGTACAATATAAACGAGCATCCATCCCCGGCCCCCTAACGAACATTCAGTCCGTACGAGTACGATGCACAGTGTTAACTGACATACATGTATCCTACGATAGACGTGCACCATTTTGTTCCTGAGGTTACTTCATCACTTGAAGACCTCTACACCTCACCCCAAAACTGATTTTTGAGTTTAAGTAAAAGTGCACCTCGATGAACAGACCCATGGCCTAGGTATAAAAAAACATTAATCTTGCAAAACAATACTGACATTCCGACGATTTGGGTTAAGGAGCCCCGTCATTCAGAAATGTTTGAACCAAAAAGTACTACCCCTATCGTGGCGCACGTCAGCTTCCTGGCCGGTGTGCTCCATTGCCGTTCGGGATGACCCGGCAAAAACAAATACTACAACAGCGGGGTCTCCACCCTCCCACTCCAATAATTTCCACATGGCCCAACTTCAGCACGCCATCTACCTCGACCGGCTATCGTGCGAGTTATCTTCGTTTTCCCGTTGGTTGTTTTCAAACCTAACCCCTCTGCTATACTGAAACAGGGGGAGCGATATTCAATAATAGTCATACTGCCCATACCAAGCCCTCGCACAGCCCATCCGATACACACGCGTCCCCGATACTAGCCACAGCCCATAGTGTTGCGAGGCACTCCAGCATCCGCGTTAGCTTTGGCCTCTCAACTCTGAACCAACGGAGACCTCACATATCTACAGCAAACAGTGGCTAAGCTACATAAAATGATGTTTTTCGCGCTGATACGCCCGGCTCCTTGCTGCTCTGTCCTTGAACGGCCTCCCCGCATTAGCTTGTTGCCAGGCGTTCCAAGGGTTTTGGGGTCGTCCCTTGTCGCGCCAGGAAACATCTACACTAGGGTATCGAACCTGGTAGCACGGCGCGGGCCGTAGGGAGGGCAGGAGTCGATTGAGGGACGGCCTGTAAGGTCAAACGGTTGGTTTTCTACCAACAGGCCAGGTTCCTGCAGGGATATGCACAGTTCAGTAGTAACCAAGTACAGGTCATCAGATTTTGAGAGCACTGCGTATAGTAGTAGCAGTTATCGTCGACGGCACGGTTGGCTGAGTCGCCTCTTCGGTGGAAAGATTGGATCAGTATTTTCAGATGGAGCTTACCCTCAACTTTGCTTGGCCAGGTGTTTGTTTCGACAAATCGGAACGTTTTCGGTGTTCGCGCGTGACGTAACACTTTAGAATGTATGTTATATACAGCCGTGCCGTCCGGGAAAATGTATACAACGAACGATGAAATACACACAGCATTGTGCACGCTTAGGCAACGCCCTCAAATGCTCAGTAACTCCGAGGCCCTCTGGCAAACGGTTAGAACTCGACCGGTACTGGGTTTGCCTTGGTGAATGAGGTCATGAAGATATACCATGGCTTCTTGGAGTGAGGCCAGACCGGAAAACCACACGCGTGGGGGGGGTGCCTGGATAACAACTAGGAAATATAACTACCTAACCCTAAGAAGAAATGCTCTTGCTCCGTGAGCTAACCGTAAATCGTAATGAGGACCAGATTTATCGGCATAAACACGATAGAGAAAAATGCAGAAGTGCAGGCGTCGGGGATAGGAGGTCTACAGTGGGGATCCGGATGGGATGTAAGAAGCAAATGTGTATGAAGAACATTTACGAAGCGACGGGAGAAGCAGAGGTAAGTAAATACGTGGTCGCAACGTCAATGAGGTCAGCTGACCACGCAATCGGTCGAAGCCGGCAATCCTCTGTGTATGTTATAAGGCTGCAAAAACAACAGACGCACCTGATCTTGTTGTTGTTGTTGCTGTTGTAGTCGTAGTAGTTGTTTTTGTTGGTCGTCGTAGATGCTCTGCCATCTCCGTCCATCGTCCAGGAGTACGGCGAGGTCACCCTCGAGTTTCGCCAATTGCTTGCTGCTCACAACCAATGCGGCGCGCAAGCAGGAGGGTGAGCGGAAATACCCGCGACTACCCGTCGCAACCTGTTACCATGAACTACGGGAAACTGTATTGTCAGGGTTACGGGGGCAGCACAGCTACACCTTTATGCAGTCAGTTACATTTTGACTGCACTACGACTCTTCCCAAAGCGTTCACCTATTCTTCTCGCCCTGGATGTCCAATTGTAGTTGCAACGCCTCCCTCTGTTCAGCCGCCGTAGCTGACAACTGTTGTATGACCTTGTCTGCCTCCGTTCTCTCCATATCGAATCGTTTCACTTTGTTTTCTAGGTTGTTGCGCTGATCGAATTGCTGGTACTTATCTGAGTAGGAAAGTGCCAATACCGCAGGATACCGCAGGGAATATTGGGGAGAAGTGAGGCGGGCAATACGTCGAATGCGGTTCTTCCGTGCGTCCAAGCATGTCAAACAACTCAGACGTCAAAGGAAGGTCTTACCCGTCTCTGTGAAGGCAGCATACCTTGGACGGCTGCTTCAAACGCCCCACGGTCCAGCACTATAGGTACGTGCGGCAGGAGACCCTCGTCTTGGACGCAGCAGCCAATGGTCCCCTCAAGATATGCGAAGGCGCACTCACAGAGATCGCTCCAGCGAGCCGCCAAGTCATCGACGGGCAGTGGGATAGATGACGCCTGTCGAAGGCAACGTCAGTAGATTCTCGCGCTAGGAAAGCAGTTCAAGCCTTGTATGTGCGCTAGGTCCGGATGACCAAGTCAGACTCGTGTGGTATTTACCACCCAAACTTACCAGTGTGCAATACGAGGTCAGAACAAAGGTAGAAGACATTTCAAACAGGTAATGCATTGTGGAACTCAGGCACCAACAATATGTTGCCGAGGAATCTCCACGAGGACTCCGGGGACGCACCTTATATTCAACCAGCGCGAACGCCCTCTCGTTCAGAAGTTTCACGCTTTGCTCCAGCTTTATCCTTTGCATTTCCGTAGTCGCTCGGAACGCATCCGCCTGGCCGTCAATTGAACCTTCAAGAGCCTTCTTGGCGACTTTCATAACACGTTCTTGTAAATCCTGAAAGAAGAGTGTTATCAGCATCACTTGTTGAAACTTACGTCTTTCAGGCCTAGGGATATAGCCGCGCATTCGATACGGCAACGCCCCCATTTTAGTAAAGCACCCCGCCAGACATTGAGCCATTGTCTGAATTTACGTTTAGGAAGTGTTCAGTATCGACACGCGTTACCTGAAATGATGAGAGATCGCCGCCATATTTGACAAGCCGCCCCTGTGCATGGTTGCCAGGTTCCGTGCGAAAGGTCTTGGTTCTCTAAATTCTTACTGCATGCCAGGTACAGTGTCATATGCTATAGTATGTCGGTGATGTTGGTCGTTTTTAGAACAAACTAGCGCACTGGACATCGCACGACAGAGTGACAGGGAAACCAAAACCCCAGCAATTGCGAGAGCGCCCATTACCTTGGCCGCGTCTTCAAATTCAGCCAAGATCGTGCGCCGAGCATCTTCAAGCTTGTGTTCCATCGCTTCAATAGACCAAACCTCTTCAGTACCTGATTGCAGATACCATATGTTCATTGGGTAGTGGGTACAGTGCGCTGTGATATATCCGGTGGAAGCGAAAATGTGTGGTGTCCTGCGTGAGATTGCGCGCGTTTCTGAATCAGAATGAAGCGATATATAATTGAAGTTGGGGGGTGGTTTGAGCACAACACTCTAACTGTCAGTTCAACCTATACACAATGAAGCATACTTCGTATTGATTTAGGAGCCCACAACGTATTGCACAGCTAGTACAACGTCGCCGTGACCATGTCGTGCAATCGCTAACCTGTAAGCAGGAGAACGTCTGAATACTCCAGTGTCAACGCCGCAGAGGCACGCGGAATCGGTGCACTACTGTCGTCGCGTTTGGTCATCGAAAAGCGCTAAATTCGAACATTCTCTACGAAACATCTATATTTAAGTTGTACACATGGACTACCGTAGTTGGAAATCAAGATGACCAGCAAGGGAATTTCTCACGGAAGCTTCCCAGTATATCCTCGAACTTCTTGCTCCCGATGTCGGAGCACCCATCTGCCGCCTGCACTTCAATGCACTCCATCATGCTGAAAACAATAGCGCGAAAGAAAGGGGATATTCTTTGAGCGTCGTACCGCAGCTGTAGCCACGGAATGATAGTCAACGTTCAATTGGTGCTGGCAACTCAACCATATATATTCTTATGGACGTTAAACTTGCGACGTGGGACTCTACGTGCCCCATGGGTACTGGCAAAGGGAAACGTTGCGTTTGACGTCCCGGTCTATGTTGTGCAGCAGCATCATCGTTGTTCTCCTGCGCACCCAAGAGGTTTCACTGTTTTGCACGTAGATACGGCATCGCAGAGTTTTGTCATTAGCGGCTGGAGCGTCACCCCTCCCATGATGTTGCGCCCGCCAAATGTGTGCGGGGTTTTGAGCACTTCCCTCATATACTGTCTCAGTCCATCAAGCGTGGCGTGGAACTCGGGCTTGAGGTCGGACAGGCAGAAACGCTTGTTATCTGCGACATGGTGACATGGGGACAAACGAGCAAGTAATGCGCAAAAAAGAACAAGGCCAAGGTGTGAACAGGTACAATCCCCTTACCATACCCGTCGACTGCTTCGCCGCACAGAGAAGTGTGATGAATTGGCCTTGACTTAGGGTACGTTTCCGAGCTGAAGCAGAGCTAACATTCCGGCGGCAGAGATTCCAGTGATATAACGGCCGACGCACAAGATCATGACACGATTACTTTTGCTGCCTGCGTCTGTTGCAAATGAACAGGCTCCGCAAAAATTCCCGCAATAATGCGCTTGTGGTCATTACTGTGTTTCTTGTTTTAACCATCTTAGACGGGGATACTGGAGGCCAGCAACGTGCCACACACTGCTTTCGGCCGCCCTTACGCGAATAACGTCTATTCCTTTCCGCCTACCGACATTTGGCACTTGACTTATATAGCTGTACTGTGGACTAATAGCCGTCGTGCGACCGTACAACTATATGAACGCCCCAATGTTTTATGTTTTTTTTCGCGGGTGTGTTTGTCTCCGGCCACTGGACCCATCTCGTAATGACCCAACGAGTTTTGTTCGAAGCAACCGTTCGATAACTACGTTCTTGCCTGGGCCTATCTCTCGCTCTCTCTCTCTCTCTCTCTCTCTCTCTCTCTCTCTCTCTCTCTCTCTCTCCCTCTCTCTCTCTCTCTCTCTCTCTTTCTCTCCCTTCTCTATCTGCCCCCTTTTATTTCTGTCTCTGTCTGTCTGTCTCGCCCACACTCTCCCTCACCGTTAATGTCAGAGTGTGGCAGCGGCAAGCACCACACTTTGATCGCTTGGAAGATTTTCTTCAGTTTCCCGCGAGTTGAGTTCCGCCGCTCTAGCGCCGCGAAGTCGTCGTAGCTTGCATCTTCGTCTGGTTCCTCTTCGCCGAAAATAAGCTGGTTGATATCATGTGCATTATCGTATGTGTCGCGAACGAGAATGATGAGGTGCCCGTATACCGCTTGACTCTCAGCCGGAGTTACCGCCTTGGCGGCACTTTCCAGCACCGCCAGAGTTTCCAGTGCCGTTGTTCTTTGCACTTCTTTCAAGTTTAAGATAATGATCTGGAAACGCGAGGAGAGCAGTGAAATTATCAATGTGGCTGGGTGCTGGATGGTGGATGCACGTAGTACGACTTCGACGGAGGATAGGGAAACTAAATCTATCGAAGTTGGACGAAAGCGTGCACGTGACACACCTGCTGTGTCGCGTATCATACCTTTGATACCAGCATGGGAGGAATAGCCAGCTCAACATGGTGGGCGGGATCTTTGTCGCCCAATCCTTCCACGTCCACAAAGCCAACGCACGGCATGCTCTCGGATTGACCAGCTGTGGCGGTCCCCGTGAACTCTCCCAAAGAAACGACGGTCTTCGATAGATCGACTCCACTTGTACAGGGCACCACAGCAGGCGATACACCGAATATCCCGTCCTTGCGCGCCAGAGCGTTCATAAAGAAGGACTTGCCACTTTTGGACGGCCCGAAGATCATCACAAAGTTCAAAGGCCTGGGCGGGAAGGAATTCGTCACCAAATACGAGTCGAGATTGACGACCACCGTACCCTGCCCGGAAGGTCCGGAGGACCGAGACACCCATTTCGTCGACATGTCCGAACGAACAAGCGCGTCGACCCGTGTTGGTTCCGTCCCCCTCTCCGGCACAACGTATTCCAAATTATCTGACAGGGGTTGCACCAAACGATTGCGGAGTATACCAAAAGTGCATTGATAGGTGTTCACCGTAGAATTGCCAACTCTGTCAACACACATATTTGTGTGGAAATAGGTTTTGCGCCTTATGGAACATCGGTGAACATTGGCTTTCCAGCGGCGAGTCTAAGATCGCCGATGCTGCAAACTATACTTCAGAACGGATTTGTAGTATCATGCCACATCAAGACGAGCGGTACGTTAAACTTCACGATTCCAATCCCACCTCAGGTACGTGTGTACTGCTGTAGGAGCAGAGAGGCCTGGCAGATATATCACCGCCCCCCTACTGGGTATCCCCACCCCTACAACTGGCGTCTGTGGGGGTGTCTAGAATGATCGTCTCGTGCTCGAATCGTTCGTCCTGCGCTAATGCGCTTTAAGCTACATTTTGAACTAATGAAAATCGAGTTTTTTCCACAGCTGCCTGTGCAGTACTCTACAGTGTACACTACGATCTTCGAAACCAACAAGGAGAGAGCAGGGCAACTTCAAGCCTCGTCCCCAAACCATGCGCTCATCTCAAAACGTGGTCGGGATTACACGTTTTATTCTATATATACGTACACTTTATGCATTGTGTTGCCACCGCGGTAGTGGTATACAGATGGCATGGATGAGTCCTGCCACGGTTGCGGGTGTTTAAGTAAGTCCCTCACATACGTACCGTTGGGTGGTAAGGTGGGTGCAGGGTTGGCTTCTTCCCTTAACAGCTCCGGGGTGGGCATCGGGGTGGTCTCGGGGACGGGAATCGGGCTAGGCTCCGGGGCGGGTGTTGGAGTGAGCTCGGGAGCGGGCCTTGGGGTGGGATCCGGGGCGGGCTTCGGGATGGGCTCCGGGGCGAGCTTCGGGGTGGGCTCCGAGGTGGGCGGCGCTATCGCCGCTGGGGCAGCAGTAATATCAGGGCATGAACCGTTTCGTCTGGCGCCACCATCACCATTCTTACTCCGATCAAGGCTACCGTGAGCTATCGTATTACCACCGTGTCTCGACCGGCAGCATCCCATCTATTAGCGCTCTCCTATGGTACAAGCGGGCACCAGAACCAACGAGAAAAGCGTCGCACAGAGTGTGATGACGCGGTGACGTGCTGACTGCTGACAGCCGAGCTGATTGTCTCTATCCCATGAAACGCCATTTTCGAACCGGTACGCGGCGGAACTTCGTGTGCAAGGGCAAGGAAGGGTTCTCGCGTTCTCGTGCTCTTGTGTCGTTTCAGATCCACAGTATACAGCAGTACAGTAGTTGGGATGTACGTATGTAATCTATGAATATGTACTATTATTACGGGGGTACTATATTTGGTCCTAATTACTATGTACCCCCGTAATAATAGCATCATACAAAATGTTCGTTTGGGCTACGTTTTCAGAGCGATCTTCGTATATTGGATTGTATAAAAAAATATGAAGGCTCTGAAATGCTTGGAAGATCTTTAAACCGAGCGCATCCATTTAAGGTGGTTGTAGAGTAATCGAGAGTGTATAACGCCTTACAAGTCTGCTATTAATAGGAATAATGCCTGTGATATTCTTGGAAACCTTTAAAAAACAATTTCCACCACTACTAATAAAAAACAAACAAATTGCTGTACAACGATTTTTCTGAGAAACATCTTGCTCGAAATTTCCGGGAAAATTCTCGGAGGTAATCACTAAACACCGCGAGCTGAACACAGCCAGGGTTGTGAACCGAAAACCGAAAGTCGGTTTTTTCGGTCGGTTTTTTGTCGGTTTTTTCGAACCGAAAACCGAC
>JAYJMJ010219232.1:0-15720 GCA_036873875.1 Laminaria ephemera
ATTTTATTTGATATAGATATATTATGGATTTGAGAATAGTGAATACATGCAACAATAACTGTTTATATTGTTTAGAACAGGAACTGAGAACTAAAGATAAATTTATACCCGCTGAAATTATTCACACTACTTTGTTAAAACATAAAGAAACTAATTTAACATTTTATTGAGGAAATCCACTACTGCATCCTGACTTAGAAGTTATTATATCAAATGCACAAAAAATTTGATATAATAATATTTGATTACTATCAAATACTGGTTGACTTAGTAGTGAATATTTAACAGCTCTTATAGATAAAGGTCTGAGTACTTTTTGATTTTATTTTTATTGATTTCAAGATGATATACATAAATTATATAGTGGAAATAATATTTCAATAAAGCAATTATGCAAGAATATAGATCTCTTATCACAATCTAATCTATATTTAAAATGTATCATGCATGTACATAAATGAAATATAAAAACATTAACACGCGATATTGAAATACTTTACAGAAAATTTCATATTAAAACATTTGAATTTATAGACTATATGCTCGTTGATAGAGCTAAAAGATATGAAAAACTACTAGCATATAATATTGAAGATTATTCAGAAGAAAGGGATATATTATTTGAAAAAATAAAAGAATTGAATATTCAGGTAAAATTTGTAAGATTTAATAAAGATTTTTTCTGAAAATATCAGGAATATAACGATGATAAATAATGAACAAAAATTTAGACTATTTTGAAGCATTTGTATGACCTTTTTGTGAAAAAGATTGTTTATTTTGTAATGAATGATGATATGGAAAAAGAAAATTTCATTCTTTAGAAGAATTTAAAAAAATAATAGACAAAAATAATTTTTCAAAAGTAGTTCTCACATGATGAGAACCAATGACGAATCCAAAGCTTGATGAATATATATCTTATTGTAAAAATAAAAATATTATTATTTCTCTTGTTACAGCAATAGATTCAAAAAATTATTTACAAAAAATAGAACAATATATCCATGCTGGTCTCAATGAAATTATGATTTCTCTAGAATGACCAGAAAAAATACATGATGCCCTTATTCAAAAAAAATGAGCATATAAGCAGATTATTGAAACACTTTATTATTTAAATACATTAAATAATTCTCAAATAAAAGTGATTATTCATTCTAATATAAATGCTGTAAATTATAAATATTTAGTGAGTTTTATAAAACATATTTTAAATAATTTCCCTTGTATATTTAATTACCATTTACAAATGTTAGAACCATTTGGAAGTGCATATCAAAATAAGAAGATATTATTTAAAAGTTATTCTGAATTAATAGAACCAATATTTAAGAATATAGATACAATTCAATCCAAACATAAGATAAAATTTTGAAGACTACCTTTATGTCTTGTCTGAAAGAATAATCAAAGTTATATTTCACAAACTCCTCAAATATTTGAAGAACATAATAATCAAACTGAGTTAGCAGGTTACGAATGAACAAAATATAAAAATAATATCTGTAAAAAATGTAGTAAATACAAGATCTGTGACGGTTTTTTTGATTATTATATTAAAGAATATTGAACAAAAGAAATAATACCATTTACATAAAAATATGTATATAAACGAAATAATTAGAGTGAATTATCTGTGTAACTGGAAATGTAGCTTTTGTAATGTATCAAAAGTGAATAATTTTGGTGAAAAAGATATTGATGATAAAGAAGTCGTTTATAAAATCTTGGCTCTTACAAAAAATTATAATAAAAATGAAAGAAGGGAATTAACACTTTCTTTTTCATGATGAGAACCAACTCTAAATAAAAATTTAGTTCATTATATTGCGTTGGCAAAGAAAATTTGAATATGAAAAATACAAATTCAAACAAATGGGAGTTTATTATTCAAAAATAATAAACTCTATCAAAATCTAATAGAAGCAGGTCTAAATGAAATATTTTTAGCACAACATACACATAATGATAAAACGAATAAAGAATTAGGATGTTTTTATAAATTTGATGATTTTTTAGATTGGATAGAATTTTTAAAAAAACAAAGTTATCTTCCAGATATTTTTTTAAATATTGTAGTCACTCAAAAAAATATTTGAGAAATAGAAGAATTTATTTCAATATTAATTAAAAAAGATTTTTTAAAATTATTGCGTAATAAAATATCATTGTGATTTTGTCAGCCAATGTGATATGCTATGCAAAACAAAGAAACAATGTTATTAGATTTTAATAATATACAAAAAATAAGCATTGAAAAAATTATAGAATTATCAAGAAAACAAAATATTTTGTTAGATTTTCATTATACTTCACCTCCTTTATGTGTTTTAAATTATCCTGAATATAATCTGGAATACAATCAGCTAAAAAAACTAGAAGAAGATAATAAAAAAAATAATATTTCTGAATCTAATTTAGAAAGTTTTAAATTTTTATGGAAAGAAAAAACTAAATACTCAGGCTGTAAAAAATGCAGTTATAATAAGTATTGTTTAGGTTTTTATAAAAATTATGAAAAATATTTAGGGAAGAATAAAATAGAAGAATTTATTTCTGATTTCACAAAAAATGCAAAATAAGAGACTTGAAATGTACTTGGGTTGGACTTGTAATCATAAGTGTCAATTCTGTATAGAAATGCCTACAATGGATGTTATGTGGGACAGAGTGATAACAGAAAGAGAAGTGTTAAAAAAACTTATAAAATTTAAGCAACTTTGATATAATCATGTTACTTATTTATGAGGAGAACCTTTTATTCAGAAGAATTTTTGATTTGCTCTAAAAGTAGCAAAAAAATTATGATATAAGATACTAGTTACTACTAATGCAGCAACGATTCAATTTGATCAAGTAGCATCAAAATATCTCCCTTACATTGATGAATTAATTATTTCGCTTCCCATTGTTGATAAAAAACTTCAACCTGTGATAAATAATACAAAAGCAATCATAGATTTTGATACTGTTTTTCAAAATATAAAAAAATATTGGAAAGGAAGTTTCTTAAAAATAAATACAGTTATAACACCAAAAAATTTAGACTCACTAGAGCATATAGTAGAATTTATAAATAAGTATAATGTAAAAGAAATTTCTTTCACCTATCCTGATATTTATTATTCTTATTATAAAGAAGATAAAATAAAAGATCATATTGCAGCTGCATATGAAGTAGTAAAGCAACACATACAAGTCCCATATGATCTATGTAAAAAATACGGTATAAATGTACAAGTTGTTGATATTCCACTTTGCCAATTACCTGAAAATATAGATTTTAATGATACAGATGACTATCATTATCAATCAAGAACAAAAGTTCATTATTCAGAACAAGAATACACTCGTGTAAATACTTGACCTGAATTTAACGAAAAAAATAAAAATAATAATCAATACGAGTCACTTCCAAGAATGAGGAAACTTGTAGAAGAATGTAAGGAATGTAAGTTTAATTCAGTCTGTTGGTGACCTTCTGAACATTATGAAAAATTATTCTGACTTGATACAATTAAAGCAATAAAATAATATGACAACTTCAATTATTCATGATGTAAATAAAAAATATAATACTAAATTTCATCTATTACAAAATAGATGATTTAACAGTGTATTTTCTTCAGATAATTATATTCTAAATATATTTCCTGTAGACTATGAATTACATACATATCAAGAAAATTATAAAAATTTTATAAATATTCATAATAATATTCCAGAAATAATTTTTTGGGACTTTGAACATAACTATTACATTCAAAATAAAATTTTAAATACTATTGATAATTGGGGAAGCAAAGAAAATATTAAGAAATTCTTCAGTTGATATTTAAATAATTATTATTCAGAAAAATCAGCAGTATTAAAAAAAACAGAAAATATAAATAAATCAGAAAATATAGATAAATATTGAAGTTTATATGAAAATATAATTAAAAAATTATATCCAATATATAAAAAACAAGATATTAAAAGTAAAAAAATATTTTTATGAAACCTCATACAAGAAATAACAGAAAATAAATTTATTTTTTCTTGAGAATCATCAGGACTTATTCATTGAGATTTAAGTGATAGTAATATTTTATTTTCTGATAATAAATTTAATATTATAGATTTTGAAAATATTACTTATTTTGATATTTACTATGACTTAGTTAGTTTTGATTATTTCTCATGAAACAATAATTTAGAAATATATTCAGAAATATTTAAAGATAATAATAAAATATTTCAAATAAAGAGATATAAAATAATGGAAAAATTATTTACTTTTATTCAAAAAAATAACTTATGAAATTTAATATAATCACTCATATAACAACAGCATGTAATTATGACTGTAGTTATTGCGATGTTATCAAAGATAAACGTCTGATGAAAGAAGATGTTTTTTTCTGAGTGATTAATTTTATGAAAAATAATTCAAAATATATAGAGAGATTTAAATTTTTTGGCTGAGAACCGTTATTAGCAAAAACTCAGATTAAAGAAGTACTTGAAAGGTTTCCTGAAAATAATAATTTTGAGATAGTTACAAATACAACTTTATTAGATGATGTAATATGAGAAAAACTTTCTCAACAATTTACACTTATTTTTTTTAGTATAGATAGTGAAAATGATTTCAATTTTTGAAAGAATATAAATTTTATTGAAAAATATAATTTAGAGAAAAAATTATATTTTAATATCATTATTGACCCTGAGAATATTGATAATGCAGAAAAACAATTTTTTGATTTATATAATGCAGGTATGAGAGGATATAATTTTCTGCCTGTATACTTTACCAAATCTTGGGAAGATTTAGAACTAAAAAAATTGGCAGCATTTATGAAAAAAGTATTGGACTTATCAATTCAAGACAATAGCTTAAGATTATATTGATTTCAAGAAAATAAAGGGTATGACACGAGCTTAATAAACCCGTCTATTTTTATCGATGTAGATGGAAAAATATATTATTCTGACTTTGTTTCAACATTTTTATGAGAAAAAATAAAAGAAGAATTATATCTATGAGAAGTTAAAAATTTCGATTTAGAAAAAATCACGCATTTCAATTTTGAGTCTCAAAAAAAAGCATTAAACTGATTAGAAGAAAAAATAAGTGTTGCTGTAAAAGGTCAAAAACAATTACACAAAATTATGGATTACTTTTCTGTATATCTAAACAAAAAAAATGGAAAATAAACAAAATTTATTAGACAAAGAACAAACAATTAAACAAAATAGAATTTGGGTAAGAATAGCTTCAGCCTGTAATAATAAGTGTTTATTTTGTTTAGATTCTCAAGCTCAAGATGGTACATATCCTTCTGAGTCATCTATAAAAAAAGAGATAAAAAAATGATTTAAACCATGAATGGATAATAGGGTTATTATTTCTTGAGGAGAAGCAAGTATCAATCCTAAATTTCCAGAATATATCAAATATGCTAAAGAACTTTGATATAATAGAGTTCAAACGGTAACTAATGGGAATATGTTTGCATCAGAAAATTTTTGTACAAAAGTATTTGATGCGTGATTAGAAGAAGTTACTTTCTCTTTTCACGGTCATACAGCTCAGTTACATGATTTCCTTGTTGATACAAAGTGAGCATTCAAAAAGTCACTCAAAGGTCTAATATATATCAAAAAATATTACCCTGATGTGATAATAAATATTGATATTGTTGTGAATAAAGTAAATGTTAAATTTTTACCTGATATAGTTAAGTTCTATATGAGACTTGGGGTTTATGAATTTGATATTTTACAAATTATTCCATTTGGGAGATGATTTTTAAGATATAAAGATATGTTATTTTATAACGTAGCTGATTATCAAAAAGAATTACAAGAAACATGGGAATTATCTAAAGTTCCTGGAATGTATATGTGGACCAATAGATTTTATGCAGAAGCATTTGAATGATATGAAGACTTAATTCAAGATCCAAGAAAAATCAAATCAGAAACAATGGGGGAATGATATCATATGTTTGATAAATTTATTAGATCAAATTGAAAAAAGAAACCTGAATGTTATTGAGCAGCGTGTGATGTTTGTTTTCAAAATCAATATTGTCATGATTTTCTCAAAGAGCATAATGATGAAAAACAAGATTTTTCAAATGCTAAAATTATAAAAGGACAAGAATTTCCTAGTCAAGTCTATAATATCTACTGAGAAAATTTTGAAGATTTTAAAAAATATTTACAAAATCAAAAACAAGAATTAATAAATATACCAAAGTGTTTATCATGAAGTGGAAAATATGAAAAATACGTTGATATTGCTGAAGAAAAAACATTAGAAGATTATACTGAAAAATATATAACTCAGTTATATAGAAAAAAATCTCTGAGATGTTGAGAATGTAAATATGAAAAAACATGTAAATGAATTCATATAAATTTTATTAGAAGTTATTGATTTAAAATTTTAGAACCAATTAAATAATGTTTAAAAAGTTACTCATATTATTATGAATTAATACTCTATTGGTCATGCAAACATACGCATTACCAATAGGGTTTTTACTATTATGATGAGAAAGTTTATTATTTTTAGGTGCTGCTTTATCAACTATATTTTTTAGTATTTTATTCTATTTTAAAAAATTAAGTTTTTTAAATAAAATTATTATATTTATAACGATTAGTTTATTTTTAATAATGGGATACTTGGTTATTTCAGAAAAATATTATGAAAATAACACTAGTATAAATGAAAGTACTCATTCAATAAATAATAACTTTTTACCTTAATATAAATGATAAAAATTATACAAATATTATGCCTAATTATATTAGGAATAATTAGTTACTTTGCTTATATGTTTCATTTTAATCGAAACGATGAATTAGCATATATTTACACTGCAAATGATATTGTAGAGTATTATAAAATTCATGGAAATAATATAGAAAATACTCAATATAATGATAGAAAATATGCATTAGAATTTTTAGATATATGTTATAAATTGGAAAATATTGATTTGTTGAGTCAAGAATTTCTCACACTTTCAGGAATATGAAAACTAAAAAATTATATGCATATTAATGATATTTGAGAACCAAAAGATTGTATACAATGAGAACTTATATCTCAATCAGAATTATCTCCGTCTTGTATATTCGATAATGAAGATAGCTTACATGCACCATATCTTGCTGCTTATTTAAACGGAACTATTACTATTGCTAGATTTTCTAATTCTATGTGAGCATTATATGAATATAATAAAATAAAATATCCTGCAAATGCATATATTTTAAAAGCTTTGTGAGACAAATCTATAGATGTTACAGTAAATAAAAAATATTGTGAGGATATTATTAAAGCTAACATCACTGATTTTATCAAACCATTAGACCATAAATAAAAAAGATTACTTTATAGTAATCTTTTTTCATTCTTTTAAAGCATTATATTTATCATATTGAATAATACATGGTATTTTATACTCCCTTATAACTATTGAATTATGTGATAATTGGTTTCAATTTTTAATAATTATTCATTTTATTTTGTCTAAAATTTCATATATTTCTATATCAAAATTCTCTAAGAATAATATATTATCTTTTTTATTTGATAAATGAATATTATCTTTTGAAATTAATGTTCACGTAATTACTGACTTATATACCCATATATTAGTATTTTGATATGGAATATTATTTATTAATATTCATCTATTAAATATTAAATAATCACTAGATATAATATTATTATCTAAATACTTATTATAATAAGTATTATTATCTATTTTGTATTGTTTTTTTATTTTCTCAAGTTGAAAGAAAGCCTTTGATTTAAGATTCTCTATTTTTATATAATCAGAGGTTTTTTTATCTTGTATATTTCAAGTAAAAGGTGTAATTTTACTCTCTTGGTTTAAATTAAAACTATAAATATTAGAGGTATAAAAATTCTTTAAAATCTCTGTATTGAGGGGAATATTATTAAATATATATTTTAACTTATATAAATATTTATTCATTAAATATAGTTTATATTCTTTATGAAAATTAGAATTCTTTATGTTTTTTGATTGTAATAAGTATTTAATAATATAATAAATATTAGTGAAAGATTTTTTTATAAATATTTTGTTATTTATAAAAATACAGGGGATGATATCTTTTATTAATTGATAGCTAAAATAATCATGTTGCTTTCCTAATTCATCAAAATCGAAAAGGCTATACTTTCAATGAAATGTAATTAATTCAGAATTATTATAAATTGTATTATTTCAACTTGTAATTGGACGTGATTGAAATATATATATTTGTTTTCTTTTAATTCATAACTCTATATCCTGCGGTGAGTTAAATATATTGACTATATTTTTTCATAACAATAATAACTCTTTATCTAATAAGTATGAAATATTATTGTTAACAGTCTCTTTTCATGAAGTTATTCCACCATGGCTATTTGAAAACTCATAGTAACCTGCTAATAATATTGAAGTAGGGTTATGCGTAAAGTATACACCGTATTTTTCGCATTCTATGAATTCTTGAATTATGTATGCTGCTGCTTGTTTAGTATTTCATAAATAAACAATAATATCATTTATATTATTTAATACTTGAGAATCATATTTTCAGGCATTACTTTTATCAGGTTGATCTTCATTGATATATGAAGGTCTAATGATATATTTATTACAGGAAAAAATATCTCATTTTACTATCTGAGATATACAAGATTTTTCAATAATAATAGTGAGAGGTATTTTTACATTATTTGAAAACAGAGTATGTATAGAGAGTGCTTTATTTCAACACAAATTTATATCTCAAAAAACTTTCATTTTGCTTCTGTTTTTATATAATAATAATATCTTAATAAAAAAATATTTATAAACAATTATTTATGGCAAATATTTGATACATTCAAGTTAATAGACATTGTAACAATGCCTGTCATTTTTGTAGTAATCCATCAAATTGAAACAATATAACATACCAAAGAGGAATTGATCTCTTGGATGATTTTAAAAAACGTGACTATCATGGTGTAATTTTCACTTGATGAGAACCAACATTATCTCCAGATTTATGTAAATGGATTTCATATTCTAAAAAAATATGATTATGAAATAGAATGATATCAAATGGTATGATGACATCAAATAAAATTTTTGTAGAAAAATTAGCAGAGGCATGACTTGAATTAATACATTTTTCTGTATATTCTTGTCATGAAAAAATTCATGATTTTTTAACTGATACTCCCGGGAGTTGGAAAAAATTAATGATGTCTATTACCAATGCTTTAAATAGTGGAATTAGAGTCCAAATCAATACAGTTATTAACCATTATAATGAAACTCATCTAGATCAAACTGTTAAATTTTTAACTAAGCTATTTCCACCGATTACACATTTTGTTTGGAATAATTTAGATCCTGATATGATGAGAAAAACAGATACAGCACGGTCTACGCTTCCTAATTTTGATAGATTTAAACCTTCTCTTAATGCAGCTTTAGAATTATTAAAATTACAAAATAAAACATTTAGAGTTGAAAAAATGCCACTTTGTTATATCCCATGATTTGAGTACTGTTCAACAGAAACACGTAAATTAGTAAAAGATGAAGAGCGTATAGTACATTTTCTTGATTTTAGAGAAATGATACATGAGACAGAATGGGAACATGAAAAATTAGATAAATGCTCAAAATGCGATTTAAATAATATATGTTCAGGAGTGTATGAACATAAGAAATTTTATAATTTTGTTGATGTTTATCCTCAAAAAAGGAGTAAACAAGAAAAAATAAATATTATTAATAATATTAAACACTAATGAAACTTTCAGTTTGTTTGATTGTAAAAAATGAAGAAAAATATTTAAACAGATGCTTAAAGTCAGTAGCAGAATATGTAGATGAGATAATAATTACTGATACTTGATCTGAAGACTCTACAGTAGAAATTGCAAAAAAATATACAAATAATATATATCACTATAAATGGCAGGATGATTTTGGATCAGCTAGAAATTTCTGTCAACAACATGCAACATGAGATTATATATTATGGTTAGATGCAGATGAATTTTTCGATAAAATTAATATTATTGAGTTAGTACAGTTACTAAAAAACTTAGAAAAGAGTATATTATTTATACATATTTTTATTATCAATTTGGTTGAATGAAAATCATATAATACAGAAGAAAAATTAAGAATTATAAAAAATAATAATTGATCAAAATGGATATGGAAAACCCATGAAATCATAGATTATTATAGTAATGATCAAAGCACAATGCTAACATTAAATAATATCTCATTCTTTCATGACTTTCAACCTAAAGAAAAAAAATGGTATCAAATCGAATCATACATAGATTTATTTGAAAAAGATCATAATAATTCTAATATAGCATTAGATATTATTAAATATTATCTATATCAACAAGACTATAATAATATATCAAATATTATAAATGGTATTTGATATATACATCCATTATTTATAAGAAAATTCACCAAGTTATTAAATATCTTTAATAATTTGAATCTATATAATGAAAAAAAATCTTTAGAAATTTTATTAAAAAAATCTCTAATTATTAATGATAAAAAATATAAAAAAGAAAATAAATTAATATATTAATGAAACATATTATGATAAATTATTACGTATTATGAAAAAAAAATAATGAAATGTTAGTATCTTATCTAGATAAATATTATTATTTATTATTAGAAAGATTAAAAGAAATTATTTCAGATGATATATATAATGAGATTATATCCAAAGTTAATAATAAAGACTTTATTATTAACTGAGATATATCTTCATTAATAAATAGATTACTTGAATTAAAAAATCATAATTTTCCAGATGAGGATAATGTTCAATCTATATTAAATAATGAAATTAATATATTTCTAAATTGAGATGATTCAACACTGATAAGTAAACAATGAAAGAATATATGAAATACAGATATTAAGATTACTTTACATGATGTGAACCCATATGCTAAATTCGATGCGCATCCAGATCATAAAGTTAACTGAGGAATAGTATGATGGTGAGAAAAAACTGAAGATGAATGGATTGATATATATACAAAAACATTTAACTTATTGAAAATAGTTGATGAAGGTTTTTACGATGAGCTGAATACTATTATTCAAAAAATTATACCATTATGAACCAGCCAAAATTTACATAATTCAGCTTCTCATAAACCGTGTATTGGGCATTTATATATGTGATATACATTATGAGTAGATCAACCTGAATTATCAAATTTGGAAGCAATTATTCATGAATCTTCACATAATAAATTACATTTATTATTTCAATTCGATAAAATTATATTAAATTCAATGGAAGAAAATTACTATTCTCCATTTAGACCAGATGCCAGGCACTTGAAAGGAGTATTTCTAGCTATACATGCATTTGTACCAACTATTTACATTCTTATGAAAGCTTATGAAAATGGAAATATTAAATCTGAACATTGGTTAGAAAAAATAGTATTATATTATATAAAAAATAAAATTACATATAAGGTACTAACAAAATATGCTGATTTTTCAGAATTAGGGGAAGATATAATGAAAGAGGTTTATTATGTAATGAAATTAACAGACAATGTATTTAAATCTTTAAATATTGAAAAAAATATTATTAGTAATGCAATAGAAAGAGAGAAAACTCATTTTGCAGAAGTAAATAAAAATTATCCAAATTTTAAATATTAAAAAAGTCTCTATTTAAGAATAGAGACTTTTTATTAAGTTGAGTATAAACGTTATTATTGATTTAAATATATCGTCTGAATACAAATAACTTAAAATAAAACCTCAAAATATATATCATGAGAAAGCAAATGTCTTGAGTGTTTTTATTGTATTTAGTGGGTTATTGCTTCAATTATCATGTATTTTATTAACAATTTTGTATGCTTTTTTAATATCGCTTATTGCCTTTTTATCAATAGGGTTTTCTAAATTATTTATATATCTTTTAGGACTTGGATACATAAATCACTTAGGATTGTTAAATGCTCATAAACAATTTTCATTTGCAAATCTATCAATGAGATATCATTTATCAATTATTTCTCATACTTTTAATTTGTTAATATCAATCATTTCCATTTCACTTACTTGGAAGGTGATTTTATATAAATAATAAAATATTTTAAATATTATATAAAATCATAAATAATACGATGCTATCAAATAGAGATTATGTGATATTTCTAATGGATTATTTTTATATTCTATAAGAATTGGTACGATAAGAATTATCAACATAAATATTATAAGTATATCCTTAGAATATTTTTTATCTATATTAATTTTTGGTAATAATATAAAATGAATAAAATTTAATATTTTATTATAAATATAATTATAACCTTTTTGAATGAGAAAATAAAATAAGAAAATTGATGCTCAAATAATAAAAAATAGTACAACCGTATGATTTAATATATCTGCTATAAGGTTTTGATT
This sequence comes from Laminaria ephemera, assembly GCA_036873875.1. Classification (NCBI taxonomy): domain Eukaryota; class Phaeophyceae; order Laminariales; family Laminariaceae; genus Laminaria; species Laminaria ephemera. The sequence goes on from JAYJMJ010219232.1 coordinate 12,513, forward strand.
ATCTAAAATAGTATAGTAATAATCTAATATATATTGATCAAATATATAAATTTTTAGTAATCTAAGACTCGTAAATATTACAAGAAATTTTAATAGAGTTGATCATAAAATTTGTATTAACGATTTGTGATTGAGCTTATGTTCTGCTATGAAATTATAATAAAATTTTTCTTTTAAATCAAAATAAACCGATTGTATAAAATTTCATCATTTAATAACATCATATGTTATTTTTTTTAGGTAAAAATATATAAAAAAAATGAGTAAATATCCTAATGTTAATATAGCTATATTTGCTATAAAAGTTAGTATTCATATTTGAGGTAAGAATAAGCTCAATATAAGTAAGTACTTTGCATCTCATGCTCACCATATTCAGAAATAGTATAATAAAAAAGTTACGATAAACGATAAAAAAAAGTGAACTATAAAAACTAATTCAATTGTTTGATTTCAAAGAATAGGTAATAAAAATAAAAATATTGGTAAAATAATTAATAAATATATTAAAGATTTATTAGGTATTTTTTTATTAATATAATCATTAATTAAAATATATATATTAATTCATATAAAAATGTAATAGAATATTAAAAATATTATAATCATTTGAGTAAGTTAAGGTGTATAATAAAATTATAGAATATTTACTTCTAAAAACAAATAAAAGAATAATATTAATTATAAAATAAATATAAGTTTTGTATATCTAATATCTTTGAGATTTTCTAAATTTTATGATGTAATTATAGTAGTAAATTTTATGTCCTAAAAATATTATTATGAAGTTATTTCATATATTAATTATTGCATTTCTATCTTTATTTAGTTATATAGATGTTTCAGCATATTTAAGTAGTACACATACAGTTTGTTCTTGATCTCCTGGTTGTTGAACATCATGTTCATCATGATCGGCCTCACATGTATCATGAAGTACTCTTTATTGTTATTCTTATTGTGGAACAGATGCATATTATAATGGATCATCATGTGTAGCAGTATGAACTTGATATTATTCACCAAATAATAATGATTCAAGATATACATGTACGAATTCGACATGAAGTAATGCCAGTAGAAACTATTATTATACTTGAGATGGAGGATGATCAAATAACTGTCCAGCAACTTCTTATACAGATAGATGTTGAACGGATACTTATGAATCTGTGAATGGTACATGTAGTTGAGTAGGTACAGGGTATTATTCTTCAAGTAATAATAATTCAAGACTTACATGCACCAATTCGACATGAAGCAATGCTAGTAGGAATTACTATTATACATGACCAGGATGATGATCAAATAACTGTCCAGCAACTTCTTATACAGATAATTGTGGTACAGATACTTATGAATCTGTGAATGGTACATGTAGTTGAGTAGGTACAGGGTATTATTCACCTAATAATGACAATACTAGATATTCATGTACAAATTTACCTCCAGATAATACAAGTAGAAATTATTATTATACAAACACATGAGGATGAAATAGTACTTGTCCTTATACTTATGCCGCGAGATGTACTACCGATAGGTATGAATCTGTAAATGGTACATGTAGTACAGTAGGGATTGGATATTATTCTCCTAATTCTAATAATTCAATATTTTCTTGTACAAATAAACCAGCAAATTCATATTATACTGGTTATGGTAATGGTTCAAATAATTGTCCTTGGACATGTGATACAGGACGGTCTAGATCTGGATCTGTATGTGTAGATACAACTAATCCTACAGCTTGAAGTATATCTTATCCAGGATCATATTCACCAAGTTGATGGACAAATAGTAACGTTACAGTTACTGTGTCATGTAGTGATGGGCAAACAGGATGTAGTGCACCAACTTTTGATGTTACAGAATCAATAAATGGTGCGGGGACACTCTATGTATATGATAATGCATGAAATAGTGCAGGAAGAACATATAATGTAACAAATATAGATAAACTTGATCCAAATGGTAGTGTAGCATATTCTACTACATCGTGGACTAATAATGATGTAACTGTTACTATTACATGTACAGATGCAAATGCAACTTCTTCATATGGAAGAAGTAACTGTAATATGCTTCCTATAACAGGTTGGACAATATCATGAAATGATTATTCTAGAACATTCTCAGCGAATACATCTTGAAATATAATTATAGAAGATATTGCAGGAAATACTAGATCAGTTGCATATGGAATTTCAAATATTGATAAATCAATCCCAACTGTTGATGCTACAAATCATTCTACAACGGTATGGAGAAATAGTTTAATTAACATTAATTTAACTAGAAGCGATTCTGGATGAAGTGGTTTTGCATATTCTAAATTTATCTGGGATGGAAGTGATGCTTCATGTAGAACTTCAGGTACTAATTTTACTAATGCAGAAAATATTAATTTTAATGATATTTTACCAGCAAATCCACAATGAACACATACCTTATATCTTTGTGCAAGAGATACAGCATGAAATAATAGTGCTCCTTGGAATAATATTTATAAATATGATAGAGTTGATCCTCAGGTATCAGATAATTATACATCGTATAATAATATTTGGAGAAATTCAAGCTATACAATTGTCTTATCACCTAATGATCCTGATAGTTCAACTGCCTGATCAGTTTCTAATATTCAAACAACAAGATACTGTTGGGGAGCAACTTGTAATCCTGCTTGAGGTTCAGTTTGAACAAATATTTTTGTATGACCAGATAGAGAAAATACTCTACGTTATCAAACATGGGATCGTGCGTGAAACGCAAGTTCAATTTGATCTACAATTGTAAAAATAGAAGATAATAACCCAGGTGTTTCTATGACTTTTCATGAACAATGAAATGCATGAAATACATATACATCATGAAACTGGGTAAATCATAACATCACGTGAAATATTATTTGTGATAAAAATGCTAATGGTGCTATAAATAGTGATTGTTACCTTTTAAATAATTTTTGAAAGAGAACTGAATATAGAGAAGAATCTGCTCCATTTACATGTAATTGAGCTTGAGGATGGAACCCTCAATGGACTATGGACTTTACTACATGAGCGAATACAAATTTAATTACTTATGTATGTGCAAGAGTTCAAGATGTTGCAGGGAACTGATATGTTTATTCACCAGTTTATAACATCAACATAGATAAGATTGATCCATTAGCATCAGATGTAAATCCAGTATGATTATCAAG
>JAYJMJ010219337.1:0-15719 GCA_036873875.1 Laminaria ephemera
AATTTATCGATTGGCTTTTGTCGGTAGACACTCAACAGGCTATTGCACAATTCAACATACAGGACAAACAGCTCTTTTACCCCAATGCAGAGGGAGTCAAGTAACCAATAGCAGTGGAGTTAAATAGCTTCGATTAAACTGTTAAAATTGACTCGGCCTAAGTTCGTGGTGTCATAGCCTGACAAACCAGCCACATAGTGTTTAAACGCCTCGGTAGTACAAAATTTCATTAATCGTTGCATTGGCTCCTCGAAATAATGCTGCCGATCAATGAGCAAATCAAAACGTTCTTCTATTACCGGAATAAAATGTAGCTTGTGGCTTGCCGCAACACAAGCCAAACCAAAACCGGCATCTGCGACGCCACTGCTTACTGCATTGGCTACATCCGTTTCTGATCGCACAACATTGGTGTATTGCATCGATTCATTGCTAATGCCTTGGTTTGCCAGCAGCTGCTCGAATAAAACTTGCGCACCGGCTTCCGTTTGACGCGGAGCAAATCGCACGTTAACAATATCCGCAAGCGTGGTAATTACATTGGCGTGATCTTTCCCAACAATCAATCCGCGTTGCCGGATGGCCCACTCAACCAAGACCACAGGGTTCTGGCTACAGTGTTGCCTTACCGCTTGCTCGTTCCATGTTTGAGTTCTATCGTCATGAATGTGCAACCCAGCTGCAACACCTTCGCGTTCCTGGAAACGGTGCAAACCATCTTGACTGCCATCAAAGAGAGTGGCTAAGCCCGAGCGCGATTCGCGCAGCGCCCATTCAAGCAAAGGGTCATGACTACCGAGAAATACAGCAGGCCGTACCTTTAATGGCTGAATAACATGCTCAGCGTGATTTGCCAGCCAAGCATCAATTTGATCTCGAGGAAACAGCAATTTGCCAATCGCCTTGTTGCAAGGCAATACACCAGAAGACGCAAGATCATAAACTTTGCGCTCCTTAATTCTAAGTAGCTCAGCAACTTCCTTGGTGGTTAAATATTCGGACACATCAGCCACGCAGGTAACGCTGTAATACTACTCAGCGGGTATACCCAGTATAACGCGCAAGCCTAGTTGCGCCTGTGCACTGGTTAACTGTGGAATTAAAAAATACCTAAAAACTTTTTGCGCGGCGCGGGTGCGGCGAGCAACGATTGCGCTATTTCCACCTGCCTAGCCCAAAAACGGTCTTTTTCATCTAAACGTCGCGCCTGGTCGGCAATAAGCGAGCGCTGGTCCGCTAATTGTTTTGCCATCAGTTGATTGGTTTGTTCGAGCAATTCTTTATTCCATTCAAGTTCCCTGATCAACAATCTGACCGTGCCGGATTCGGTTTCACTGCGCTCAGCTGGTGTTGAGTGAGTAGTTCCCGAGATTCCTATGTCCAAAACAGCTGGCTCTTCGCTGCGTTGCGCATCCATCTCAATCATCCGACAATCCGACGACTGGTTGCTTGGGTGCTGCTCTACCGGCTTTTTAACTTCACGAAGTTTCAATCTAGTTAAAGGCTGCAGGTTGGGATAAACGCGAATCAATTCACTAACATCCACCCCATCGCTAGTCCGACTGAGTATGCCGTTGGCGATTTGCTTGTTGACGATGTCAAGAGAGACACCCGCCATATGCGCTGCATCCGATACACTGAGAATGGTCACTGAACTGCGCTCCTGAACTAAACCCGCGAACTGAACCCGAGTTGGAAAATTGGAAAGAGATACAAAAATGATAGTTTGCAATCATCAGTAGTCCAGCTTAAACACCGATAACGGCAGCGTGAGACTAATAATTATGTAGTGCGTGCCCTAATATTATGTTAAATACGAACCATTGCCTAAGAGCTATGCGCTGTCTCGCTACATCCCAGACATAAGAAGCGATATAACAATTGCGGGAATATATAGGGTTGCGACCAGTACTCTCCAATACCACCGCATTTTTCTGCCCACTATCACCCCTATGATGCCGAGCAGCAACCCAACGCCTATCAAATAAAAAGCTATTCCGAATCCTGTATTTTCGCTGATCCCAAGTAACGGATAAATATACAAGTGTCCACCAAAATTGATCGGGAACAAAAGTGCTAAAACAATGAACGGTCCATATAAAAGCCAATCTCTCATTATGAGCGCACCATTAAACTCTCAATCCCTGATTCACAAATGATTAAGCGTCAGGGTGGTACTTCAGACTATCTGCCCTGACTCGGGCGAGTGCGTTACGAACAATAAGAATGTGAAACGGCAGAATCATTGCCAGATACAAGCGTCCACCTATGTTATGAGGATGTACCCACGTTGCAAGATAAATTCGCCCGTCGATTGATAAAACGGAGACACGAAATTCAAGATGTTTATCGTCAAAGCCTGCGATTAACTCCTGTTCGTTCTCGCTTTCGACTGGAAAAGCGCCAACCTTGTCTTGTGCATCCGGCCCATCATTAGAAAGACCAAAAGGACTAGTCACTATTCGACGAATTTGCATTAAAAATCCTGCCCAGCCAGGAAACTCTGTAATAACCACAGTTGCCCGCCTGGGTGTAGTTTCGGCCTCGATACTGTAACAATCAAGAAAATCGTCGGCGGACTTTCTCTCCCAAAGATCACTTTGTGCAGGCAGCTCACATTTGCAAATGGTAGGCATAATTTTTAGTATTTCCACGCGTTCCTAATAATGTCGGCCTCTAATGAACAACCACCTTTAACGCATACAAGTTGCAGCAGTTAACTAACCTTGTCAGCCCCATGCGGACTGTCGCGTCACAGAGTATCCCTGTTCAAACATTCATGAAATGGCAATTATTATGTAATTACTATACATTAAAAACCTAATAAACTGCATTAATGCGAATATATTACGCTTTGTGAGTAAATTGAACGTTATCAGCAGGTTTAAGTAAATTTGTTTGCATGAGCAATTTTGATGCTGCTCGCCCTTTGCCTATATTCACGTCATAACCGAATACACAATGACTTAGGGCGTGATGGCTTTCTTTTTTGACGCAACGTCATTTTTTGACTAACTGGTTGTCATTATTTGACGAAGCGTCTAATATACGGTTGTGAATCTTTCTCGCAAACAACGTGAAATAGCCGAGCGGCACGCTCTTTTTCTAGAGATTGCCCATGCAATTTTGTCTGAAGAAGGCTTTCACGTGCTATCCATGGAACGTATTGCTGAACTGGCAGAATATTCCAAAGGCACGATCTACCAACACTTCACGTGCAAAGAAGAAATCCTCGTCCAATTGTGTAACCAGTCAATGCAAACACTGTGTTCATTCTTCGAACGCGCTGCAAGTATTGATGGAACACCTCGTGATCGAATCACAGCCATTTTCTATGCGCATCAACTCTGGTCATGCATTGGCAGCAATCAGACCGACATGATGCAGCACTTGTCCATGCACGGCGTAAGAGACAAGGCCACAGAGGTCAGTCTGTTAGCTCATGACGAATTAGAGCAACGCATTTTTTCAACCGTATTGGACGTTATCGGACAAGCCCTCAAATCTGGTGATCTTGAAAAGCGCAAGCAACCTTCAGCATCTGAAATCGTGTTTGGCTTTTGGTCATTGAGCACAGGTGGTCAAATTTTGATGACGTCTGATATAAGGCTTAATGAACTGGGGGTATCCGATCCTGCAAACAGTTTGTTACGTATGTTAGCTCATACTCTCGACGGACTGAACTGGACACCGCTGCATAAAGATGCGCACTTTAACAAGCTGATAAAAAAACTTAACACGGGTTTATTTGCAGATGAATACCAGCAAATAAACCGACAAACTGATAATCAATGAACACCAAAGAGACGATCGCAAATCAATTTGCATTTTATTGGTGTACTTAGTTTTAACAGATTAATTTTAAGTTAAGGAAAGCTCAACATGATTGAAAGTTACGCTAAAACCGTATTGCGATTCAGGTGGCTGGTGATTGCCATAACCGTCGTGGTTATGCTCCTACTGGCGTCTGGTGGCCGATTCTTGGTTTTCACCAACGACTACCGAGTGTTTTTTGGCCCAGATAACCCTCAGTTACTCGCCTTTGACGATTTACAGGAGACTTATACAAAAAGCGACAACCTGTTCATCATGATGGAGCCCAACAGCGGCACGGTGTTTGACAAACCGACCATGGAAGCCATAGTCGACGCCACAGAACGAGCGTGGCAGGTGCCCTACTCTATTCGGGTTGACTCCATTAGTAACTTTCAGCACACCAGAGCTGAAGATGATGACATGTTCGTCGAAGAGCTTATCGAAGAGCCTGAGTTTCTTGAGCAAGCCGATATTGATCGTATACAAGCTATAGCGTTAGACCAACCACAATTGGTTAATAAACTGGTTGCAACTTCAGGTGCGGTCACCGGCATCAATGTAACAGTTGAGTTGCCAGCGCCATTAACTGAAGAGGACATGTTGCTATCAGCCGAAGATCGAGCGGCCAAAGACCCCAATATAGCGCTAGGTGTGGCAATGACTGCCGCTCGCGAAATGGTGGCGCAACTTGAAACCGATTATCCGGACATAAAATTTCATACAACTGGCATAGTTGCAATGAACCAAGCCTTCCCTGAGGCGATCACAGCCGATGCAAAATCGCTACTGCCAATGGCGTTTCTGGTTGTTATTGTCGGGGTCATTTTGTTCTTACGAAATGTGTTCAGTATGATTGGCACAGTCATCGTCATTCTGTTTTCTATTCTTATGGCAATGGGTACCGCCGGCTGGATGGGCATACTACTAACACCTCCAGCAGCCTCAGCGCCGACGGTAATACTCACATTAGCGGTGGCAGACTGCGTGCACTTTTTAGTGACCATGCTACAAAACATGCGCGATAAAATGTCTAAGAACGAAGCAATTATCGAGAGCTTAAGAGTCAACTTTGTGCCAATCTTCTTAACATCAGTAACAACAGCCATTGGATTTTTAAGCATGAATTTCAGTGACTCGCCGCCGTTTCACGACTTGGGCAATATGGTCGCTTTGGGTGTTGGCTATGCTTTCGTATTGGCAGTATTCTTTTTACCGGCATTAATGTCTGTATTGCCGGTTAAGGTTAAGGCGCAAACCAAAACCAAAAGCACATTAATGGAGCGATTTGCCGATTTTGTTATCGCCCGCCAGAAACTACTTCTTTGGGGCATGGCTATTGTCATGATCGGTTTTTCAGTCATGGCACCAAAAAACCAACTTAACGATGTGTTTGTAAATTATTTCGATCACAGCGTGCCGTTCAGGGTTGCTACCGATGAAGTCACCGACAAGCTCTCAGGGCTGTATATACTTGAATTCGATTTGGATTCTGGTGAAGAAGGTGGCGTAGGAAACCCCGAATTTTTACAAGATGTTGAAAAATTCGAACGCTACGTAGAAACGCTGGACGGTGTTCAACATGTGAGCTCACTCACCGAAACCATGCGCAGGCTTAATCGAAGCATGCACGGCGATGATGACGCTTTTTATAAACTACCCGAACAGCGTGACCTGGCTGCTCAGTATTTACTGTTCTACGAAATGTCTCTGCCTTCAGGGTTGGATTTGAACAATCAAATAAATCAAGACAAATCTAAAACACGGATGTCGGTGACAATGGAAACGCGTTCGACGCAGCAAATATTGGAATTTGAACGAGAAACTCTTGAGTGGATGGAAGCCAACACGCCCGCAATAGCAACGCTAACCACGGGTGCCACCAGCATGTTCACTCATATTAGTATGAGAAACATAATAAGCATGCTCACTGGAACCGGTATCGCCTTAGTACTCATTAGCCTTATTTTATTGTTTGCACTACGTTCTGTAAAATTTGGCTTAATCAGCTTAATACCCAATATTGTGCCAGCCCTTATGGGGTTTGGTGTTTGGGCAATGTTAGTTGGTGAAGTTAGCTTAGCCGTGTCAGTCGTAGTTGCCATGACCTTAGGAATCGTTGTTGACGACACTATCCATTATTTAAGTAAGTACCTTCGCGCACGCAGAGAACGAGGCATGTCTCCTGAACAAGCCGTGCGGTACGCATTTAATACAGTAGGTGTTGCGTTGGTGGTAACCACCATCGTGCTCGCATGCGGATTTATGGTATTGGCTCAGTCAAACTTCTTGCTGAACAGCCAAATGGGTTTAATGACAGCGATTACCATTGTCATAGCGCTTATTGTTGACTTTACTTTCTTACCGGCTTTCCTAATGTTAGTGGATAAAGACAAACCCAATGAAACATCAGAAAGCGGCGCACCATTGACCTCTGCCGGTCAACCCGCGTGAATCAATTTAGAATTAAAAGGAGAGAAACATGAAAACACCTTTATGCCAAACAGTGGCACTATCATTGACGCTAAGCCTCTCAACGTTGGCAATGGCTCAAACGGACGAAGAGAAAGGGTTAGATATAGCGGAGCAAACCAGCGCCCAAAACGATGGCTTTGCAGATTCAACGTCCAGCATGACCATGACACTAATCAACCGCTCGGGTAAAAAAAGTGTCAGGCGCATGCGGGCTAAAACCTTAGAAGTTGTCGATGATGGTGACAAGAGCATGACAATTTTTGATGAGCCAGCCGATGTTAAGGGTACCGCTAGCCTGACCTACTCCCATGCGGAGAAATCTGACGAACAGTGGCTTTTCCTACCAGCGTTAAAACGGGTTAAGCGCATCTCTTCAAAGAACAAGACCGGCGCTTTTATGGGCAGTGAATTTGCCTTTGAAGATATTAGCTCACAAGAAGTCGATAAATACACTTACAAGTACCTTAGTGAAGACGAGGTCGATGGAATTGCTGTGCATAAAGTCGAAGCTGTACCAGCCTATAAGTATTCAGGTTACACACGGCTTATCAACTACATCGACAAAGAAAGACTTGTGGCTGTCAAAGTTGAATACTTCGACCGTAAAAATGCTGAGCTAAAAACCTTGAGCTTGTCAGAATACGAGCACCACGATGGTAAACACTGGCGCCCTGGCCGAATGGAGATGGTCAATGCACAAACCGGCAAAAGCACTATTCTTGAGTTTGCTGACTTTGCATTCGGAACCGGTTTAAAAGAAAGTGATTTCAGTAGCAACGCATTAAAAAAGCTAAGATGATTTTAAGACAGAAACGAAAACTCGGCACTCAGATTTGGTGTCGGGTTTTCCTTACAGCGACTATGCTAACAGGCTCTGTGCATGCCCAAGCAGAGTGGTCACGGCGCGGCGAGCTTAGCTTTCAAGCTCAGGCTTTCACTGATAACTCTCAGCACTCGGCAACACAGTCTTCAAATTTATCTTTCGCAGGCTCGGCGGAATTTAATCGCAACATCGGTGAGAACGGAAACATCACCATAAGCCCGTTTTTCCGAGCAGACGAACACGACGCCGAACGAACACACGTTGATTTACGAGAGTTCTTATACCGCTATAGCGCTGAAAACTGGGAAATCAACGTCGGGCTGGGCAAAATTTTCTGGGGAGTAGCCGAATCCACCAACCTTGTGGACATTATTAATCAACGAGATGCCGTTGAAGGTTTAAACCCAGAAAACAAATTGGGCCAACCCATGATCAATCTTTTATTGCTAAAAGATTGGGGTGAAATCAGCTTGTTTGTGTTGCCAGGATTCAGAGAACGCACTTTTGCCGGAGTTGATGGAAGACCACGCGGATTTTTACCTATAGACACCGACAATGCCCAGTACGAATCAAGCAATGAAAACCGGCATGTCGATCTAGCTGGGCGTGTTAGCGGCGCGATTAACGAGTGGGATCTGGGCTTCCACATTTTTCACGGCACCGCCCGAGAGCCGCTGCTGAGCTTCCCTGATTTCGCCCCACTCTACTACCAAATGACTCAAGTAGGAGTTGATGTACAAGCAACACTGGAAAGTTGGTTATTGAAAACCGAAGCAATCTATCGTTCCGGCAAGCTCATAACAGACCATGCGCAGTTGGTAACAGGCTTGGAATACAGTTTCTATTCAGTTGCCGAATCTGCACTCGACATCGGTGTTGTCGCTGAGTATATGTTCGATGAACGGGCTGACAAAGCCAATACGGTGTTTCAGAGCGACTTACTGATTGGTTTGCGGTTCGCTTTGAACGATGAACAATCCACCGAAGCGCTTATCGGCTTCATTACTGACTTGGATGGCGGAGGTAATGTGTTTACGGCTGAAGCGAGTCGGCGCATAGGAGACAGCTTTAAGCTAAAAGCCGAGGCATTCGTTTGGGCTAATACTAAAGATGATCTTTTACTCAGCCAATTTGAACAAGAAGACTATGTACAACTGGAGCTTGCGTACTTCTTTTAATTTTCTTAGGGGCAATCAATTTGCGAATTTCAATTATTGTCATGCACAACAACTTTAGTCATTAAACGGCTGATTCGACGGCGACTGACCGACTTTAGTTTCAAGTTCAGCCACTGTTTTTTGCAAAGCTAACAGCTCCCCATGCACCTGCATAAGCTGTATACGAACGTCTTCAAAATAGCTACCCAAAAAACTCTGTAATTCGGTGAATACGCGCTCTTTATCAGCATCAGACAAAGAATCGAGCCAGCTCAGGTCGATTTCAGCTTGGCTTGGTACCGGAGGACCGGGAAATTTTTTAGCCGTTTCACGCGCCAGCTCAGACCAACGCTTGGCAACGTATGCATCTGGGTGTTGCGAAATCGTTTCACCTATCCATTGTGCTAATAGACGCGCTTGAGTATCGGCTTTAGTGTGTAAATGATGTACGTTATCCATGGTACGACCTGCTTTGTTCGGAACACACAAAATGCGTGTATTTACGGTATACCAGTGTCCCACGCCGGTACCAATGACAAAATGCGGCTGTTCACAAACTTATACTTTAATCATCATCAACCTAATTGAAACTGCTGTTGATTTAACAAAATAGTGCCAAAAACTCGTTTAAGCTTATCTATATTATAAAGATGTGCGCACGTTTATTCGACACCACATCACACAACGAGTGCTGCTTTGAATGACTGCTTTGGCCACTTGAAAGACTCTTAGGAATACTAAAAGTGATTAAATATTCTATAACGACTTTCTCTACTGATAGACACACTCACAAGCACTATGCGCTCTACGTTGTGCTAAGCAGTCTACTTTTTGTGAGCGCTTGCAGTAATCGCTCAGATACAGATGGCACTGCTTCACAACAAACAGACATCAATCAAACCGATTCGACAGTTCAGACTGGCGGTGCAGTGAACGGTACACCCGATGAAAATGCTGGCGACACTGCAACCGCTGGCGACAACACTAATGAGCAACCATCAAATGACACAACAGGTGGTACCTCCGGTGAAGAAACGGACACAGGCAATGACAGCACTGCAGGCTCTACAACGGGTAGCACACCTGAAGAGACCACTGATTCATCAAGCGAGCCTGTCAACAGTGACAGCTCACAACTAGACGACACCGAGGCATTGGTTTTAACGCCACTACCAGAACCTCCGCTAACAAAAGCGCCGGCAGCCACAGACGAACCCATTGCTATATCAGGGCCTGTGAGCACAGTCACCGAATATTTTCTGGTCAGAGACCCAGGGGCTAAACTTCCGCGTGATACCACTGGTGATTTTACTGATGCTGACTTTGCAGCAGGTCCGCAGCCTGATGTCATTTCAACTCCACCACACGTTAATCCCGATGAAAATCGACCACCCTATTTTGTTGATTTGGTCAATCAAACCGTCTTTGCCGGTGATACGCTTAATATGCTAATTCGCACTGCAGATCTTGATGGCAATGTCCCCGGCATGTTTCCCGAGTTCTTGCCAGAAGGTTCAAAATTAGTAGACAACTTTGACGGAACCAAAACACTGCAATGGCGACCCCTGCAACCAGATGTTGGGATCTTGCGTTTCACCGTAACCGCCGTCGATCATGACGAGCCTTTGTATCGCACACAAAGTACGGTTCTGATCAAAGTGGTCATGCCATCTGACCCTTCGGGCATTGTTAATCTGCCACCAGTGGTAAACACCGTCAGAGAGCACACCGTTCAGGTTAATGACCCGGTAGTTGTTGAAATCAGAGGAACTGACCCCAACGGCACTATTCCTTCACTCGAAGTACTTAATCAACCGGCTGGGGCAACACTGGTTCCACATCACACCGAATTGGATGTCAAAGTACTCCGTTTCATTCCAAGCAACACCGGCCTGATCACAATGACCGTTATTGCAAGAGATGCACTTAACCGCGACAGCACCGGTAGAAGCACAATTAACATAGATGTCCGTCCCGAATCTGACTTTATCCGTGAGGGTAGCTCACTACGTGCACTGGCAACGCCAAGAGGCTTCCGTCTTGGTTATGCGTCTGTGAAAGACTTTTATTACCGCCCTGATGGTGCTTTATATGCACGCACAGCGGCAAATGAGTTCAATTTTGTTTCATCCGAAAACGCGCTGAAATGGAGTGTGCTTAATCCCTTACCCGGTCGTTTCCGTTGGGCATCTGCCGACAACCTGGTGAACTTTGCGCGCGTAAAAGGCATGGAAGTGCACGGTCATACGCTTGTCTGGCATCGCCAACTGCCTAACTGGATAAAGTTCTCCGAACCAGATAATCGCGAAACACACATGCGCGAATTTATTGATCGAGTCTTAAAACGTTATTCTGATCGAGTGCCTGTATGGGATGTTGTGAACGAATCATTTGAGGACAATGGCGACTTTCGCAATAGCGTGTGGTTTGAGGCTATGGGCGAACGGTATATTGAAACCGCGTTCAGACAGGCTCGCCAATCAGCGCCTAACGCTCGCCTACTCTACAACGACTATGACGTGGCATGGTTTGGGCCAAAAGCGGATGCCATGTTTGACATGCTGCAATCACTAAAAGACCGTGAAACACCGATCGACGGCGTGGGCTTTCAAATGCATATTTTTTCAGCCTTTGATCAATTTAGTGAAGTGGAAGCGAATTTTCAAAGAGCCGCAGAGCTTGACTTAGATATCTATATTACTGAACTCGATGTCTCTATCGGCGAAGGTGGCTCATTGGAACAACAAGCCAACGTCTATAGACGTGTGCTGGATATCTGTTTGAACCAGCCACGATGCAAAGGCCTGCAAACTTGGGGATTTACCGATCAGTATTCTTGGCGCCGACAGTACAATCCTTTGCTGCTCGACAATAAGTACCAAGTTAAACCAGCTTATACAGCGCTTCAACAACGCCTAAGCGAAAACTAAAACCGCTTATTCATTCTCATTCCGGGCGTTGACGTTAACTACATTGTTTTCGTCAACGCCCACTGATAATTGTATGGGCCGGCAACACACCTGACAGTCTTCGATGTATTGCTGATGTTCTACTGAGCAATCCACAACAATATCAATAGTCTCACCACAATACGGGCAACTTATACTGTGTTCTTGTGTTGAATCCACAATGAAGTTATCTATTTAAGCAGTTTAGTGTTTAGGAACAACACGGCTTAGCTAGTTACAGAGCTGTTAGTCAGCCGATTTTGCTTTCGGCTAAACAATATGCGCAGCGTGACAATGGCAAATAAAACAAACCAAGCAAGGGACCATTCAGCAATACTTAACCCTAAAAATCGCCAGTTGACTTCCGCACAGTTTCCATCACCTTTAAACAACAATTCAAGCGTCCTCAAAAAGGGCATGTTCTCTAACCAAAACTCAAGCCCTGGCCCACAGGCTGGTACCTGATCTGCTGGCAAGTGTTGTAACCAAACTTGTCGTCCGGCTGTGATTATGCCGCCAATAGTGGCCGCAAAACCCATTACCGCCGCTATGCGTTGGGCAAGCCAGGAACGATGCATTAGAAAACCAAGAACGGCGGCGATGGCCAAACAGTAGTAGAAAAACCGTTGGGTCATGCAAAGCGGGCACGGGTCCAAATATTGCCAGTACTGCAGATAGTAACCATAGCCAAGCAAACCGGCGATTATTAACAGCACACTGAGCCATGTCCAGCGCTGGAACTTCGGTGGATGAAGTACGTTCGATATTTCGCTCATGATGCCGTTTCAGGTGAATTGCTTCATCACATTATAGTACCCACAAATTGCTAAACACCACTATCAGCGCGGTTTCTTTCACAGCAATTTTTCTAGCCATCACAACGCCTTTTTGCCTGCAAATTTAGGTTTCCGGTAGTTTTACCCACCAATTTAAGCTCTCAGCATTCATTTAGGGATTATTACCGTTCGGTACAGGTGCAATTGTCATTCATCGTGCAGGCAACAAAGCCAAACTTAACGCACTGGAACAACAACGCTTTTCGCCTCACAGCGATTTTAAAGGGATTGAGACATGAAACCTGAACCGCAATACTTCCGCAAAACCACGCTTTGTTTAGCAATTGCTGCATCCACCCTTCTTTTGGTTGGTTGCGGTGCTGGCACCAGCACAGGTGATGCAGGTGTAAAAAACACTGAAGATCAACAAGCGCAACAAGACGCCGCAAGCTCGCAAGTGGCTCTCTCTGTTCGGTTACCTCAACGCATGATGAATCTTGGGATTCCCATCGATATCGTTGCCACCGTGAGTGGTGAGACGTTAACCATGAGTAAGTCAGGCGACTTGTATAGCCTGGATATCGACCTGCCACTGTTTCGTGAATACGCCGTTTTTCTAGCTGCTCAGCGTGCTTCTGATGGGCTTATTCTGGCTAAAGCACAAACCACGGTCAACACTGACGCGAACTATGTTCCTTTAGCCATTCCCCAGCAACTGTTTGACACCAACATCGATGACGACAGCGACGGTTTTGATAACATCTCAGAAATTGAAAGAGGTTCTGAACCACGTCTACAAACAGCTGACTTTGACGGCGACGGCATTCCAAATGAGTCTGACAGCGATGACGACAATGACGGCATTGGTGACGCGTATGACGCTTTCCCACTAGACGCATCCGAAGGTGTGGATACTGATGGTGATGGCATTGGCGACAACCGCGACCGCGACGACGACAATGACTCCGTCTTAGATGTTGATGATAAATTTCCGCTTGATGCCAACGAAAGCCTTGATCTAGACCTTGATGGTTTGGGCAACGGTGTAGATTTAGATGATGATGGCGATGGCACCATTGACTTAGAAGACCCACAGCCCTCAAACCCCAACATTACCGGTAACGAAGATTCAGACGGCGATGGCTTTCGCGACCTAGAAGATGCATTTCCGTACAACGCAAACGAACACTCTGATGCTGACGGCGATGGCATTGGTGACGAGGCCGACCCAGATGACGACAACAATGGCATCCCCGATAATCAAGACGATTCGATCGTAGGCATCCCATTTTCAAATCGCATTCCTACCATTGATGGTGCTTATGGCTGGTGGGAATGGAGTGATGCTGGCCAATCGGACAACCAAGGTAATTACCTGTTCATCAATCATCTGATGATCGATGAAAAAGGCAACTATGAAGATGGAGCCGGTGCGACTGATTGGTACGATACCCAAGGTAGCAGCTACTGGCGTGCAAAGCATGATGGTACAAACTTATACATTCTGATCGTTGTCACGCATGAGCCGTTCTTTGAACACTTCAGTGATTCAACTGACATATGGCATGACGATACTGTGGAACTCTACTTTGATATCGGTAACGATAAAACCATTAGCTTCGGCAGCGATGATTATCAGCGCTTGTTCCGATACGAACACGACGCCAGCGATAACATTCTGGATGGCTATCACGCTGCATCAGGCATGAAGACCTGGTACCGCTCTAGCCGAGCAATGGAAATGGCAAACCAAACCACATCGATCTACGAGATCGAAGTGAACATGGCATCGATGGGCCTAAGACCAGAGGAACGCTTCGGCTTCGACGTCCAGATAAACGACGACGATGACGGTGGTGATCGTGATTCGAAATGGGCATGGTTCGCACCCTCTTTCCAAGACGAAAGCTGGAACAACCCAAGCCTGTTCGGTACGGCCGCTTTGGCCCCGATCAGAAACACAAACGCCGACTAATTTAGGCGAGTTAATTGAAAGAAGGTGGGAATACCTATTAACCACCTCCTCCTAACTTAAAGTCTAAATACATAAGGGCGGAAGGACTAAAACCAGTCCTTTGCGCCCTTTTTTTGCGAAGAACTACGCACTTACACTATCCATGGTGGTCATTCACAACACTCGCCAGATGTTTGACTGTGCGCGTCACCTATAAGTTGATACGCATTTTTCTCGGTATTAGTTACAATAAAAGCACATCATCGATGTCTGATGCATCGGAAACAAATTTTAAGTCAAAGAGGAATTTTGATTGTGCCGAGTACAACACCAAAACTATTAAAAAGATCCGCTCTAAAAGTATTAGCCGGTGCACTGGTTTACGTTCTATGCCAGACAAGCGCAATGGCAGAGTATTATGGTTTGCCCTCAGGCCGCTCGGCCAATATAAAAGCATTCCCAGATACCTCATTTGATTTCGGCTACGTAACAGGCGACTTATCAGATGTGGGTTACGACTACTTCGGCGCCAGATTTAATTATAAATTTTCTCCCGAAGCAGTCGTCTTTTTTGATTTCGGAAAAACCAGCCTGGATGACATAGATGTGGATGGCCAAGGCTTCGGTGTTGGTATTTTTTATGCCATCGATGGTATTACTCAATCTGCAGACTTCGCAGTTAAAGCGACATTTCATAAAACCGAGCTTGAAGACAGTCGAAACAATACTGCTGACACGGACATAATAACGGTAGAGGCACTTTTTAGCGGCACGCAACTGGGTACAAGTAATTTGGGTTGGTACGCCAATGTGGGTATGCATAAATTTGATCTGCTTGACATAGATGAAACAGAATTTGGTTTTGGTGCTGGTGTTATCAAAGCAATGGACTTTGGTTCTGTTTATTTTGGTGCCGACCTGATTGATGAATTGACGTTTGGGTTGGGGTTTCGCTACCACCTCTAAATAACTGGCTGACTTGAGTGTTGTTATAAAATTTGGAGTATAGTTTTAGCCACAATCCATTAAACCAAAGGTTCACGGATGAATCCTTTATGCCCCCGCTGCGGAGCCAGTTGCTCCGTTAAGCACGGTCGCTTTCATCGCTTCGATGATGCCCAATCCATTCAACGTTATCGCTGCAAATCGTGCGGCAAATGCCATTCCAGTGCGACTCACGTTCCAACTTATCGACAGAAACGTCGGCGGCTCAATCGCTTAATTGAAATGGACATCGCTAGCAGCACTGCACAGCGCCGCATAGCGATCAAGCACGGCTGTGCCAGAAAGACCGTAGCCAGAAAAGTCATTTTCCTTGCCCAGGAAGCGCGCAATAAAACCGCTAAATGGCTCGACCAATATGGTCCATTTAACTCGCTGCAGTGGGACGAATTGATCACGTTTGAGCATTCACGACTTAAACCCTTGTCAGTGGCGGTAATGTCTTGCACACGCACGCGGTGTATCGTCGGTTTCGGCATTGCTGATTTACCAGCATCCGGGCCCATTGCCAAGCGTTCAGTCGAAAAGTATGGCAAGCGGCGCAATCGCAGTGCTGCGATGCGGAAGCGCGTACTGAACGCGGTAGCCAATCATGTATCACCAATGGCGGCGATCACAACAGATGAGCATCCTCGCTACGCGGCTGAAATTAAAAATGCGTATCCAATGATGGTTCACACCCAACATCGGTCGATAAGGGGCTCGTTAACGGGTCAAGGTGAATTGAAGCGGACAGGCTTTGACCCTTTGTTCAATATCAATCACACCTTG
>JAYJMJ010219445.1:0-15717 GCA_036873875.1 Laminaria ephemera
ATAATCCTTCATGAGGACATACACATCCCGTAACACGCGCGATCGGAGTATCACACACAGCTTGCAAATATGAGTTTTTTCTTGTGCTGCAGCGCCGTAGAGTTTTTCTATTCCACGAACACTTGGCGACAAATAAATCCCTGCTCTCACGCGCAATCACCGCGAGCGGTACGTAACGACATTCCCCTACACTCATATCGTATACCAGGTACCTGGTAGGTACAGCAGTAAGTACCGATTCTCTGGTAAGAAACCGAGATGTTAGTTTTAGGCTGTACATTTCTTATTTGTGAAAATATGTGTCCTACACTAACTTCAGTATACCACCTGTCGCATTTCTTATTTCATACCTGGTACGTGGTAGTAATTATTAGGCTAAGATTCTTGTGTGGCTCTTTCTTAAGAGAGAGCCGGTAGTGTAGGCTCTCCACGAGTATAGATTCCTGTGGAACGAGACATACGAAACAACGAACCCACGGACGACGTCTACTCGTATCATGCTCGCACAACAGTTGTACCAGATGGATGACGGTGCAAAAGCAAGCACGCCGATACGCCCATACTGCTGTAGTTAGTGCTGGGTATTGACTGACGAAGCCAGTACATTACCAGTATGTACCTAAGAAATCAGCAGCCAGTATACTGTTATAGATTCCCTCAGTATACTGCTGTTGCAGCGAAGCCGCAACTTGGCGGCGACCCCCCCCGGCTGGGGAGGGGGCCCCGCCGAAGGCGTTTTTTGGGGATGTTTCTCTTCGCTTCTCTTCACAATGCCAATGGGGGCAGCAACTGTGAGTCTGGATTCGTGGCGGGAGACAATAACTTGTCCATCGTGCGCAAAATCCCCGTCTCTTCCTCTCTCCTCCCTCTCTCGTTTACTCATTTCTTTGTTTGTGAGGTTTTCCGCTGTGTTGGGTGGCGTTTTTTAGGACTACATAAGTTTGTGTACTGGTATACAGTAGGGGTCCCCAAATAAGGCGGTCTGACTAAGGCGGTACCCCGATATAAGGCGGTCAAAATCGCTTGGCGCGACTGGGGAGTTGCACTCATAACTTGGAATGAATAAGGCGGCTCCCACCAATAAGGCGATCATATTGCTCTGGCACACGACCGCCTTATTGGGGGACCCCTACTGTATTCCAGTATACTGTTCAAAATGTACTACCAGTATCCACTGGTGCTCTCAGCCAGTATATGTATACTACCAGCAAACTGATATTAGCAGTATCTAGTATATACTGGGCCAGTACCTCGCACTATTAATAGGTAACTGTATTAATAGCTCCCAAGCGTGATTGATGCCGGACACGTGCATACCATATATACGTGTATACATCATTGGGTGTGCGAGTATCTCAGTCCACGTTCAACCCTAACCCTAACCTTAACTCTAACCTGCTATACTCATATTCTATACCAGTTTCCCGGTACAGTACCTGGTACAACCTCATACCTGGTCTGGTGGGGAGTGACATTCACGAGGTTAAAAACACGACAACGGGGACAGTTAGGATCCTTCCCCGGGTTTCCGGCCGTGCGAATTGCACGTTCCCGCCGCGTGCGTCCTCTGTCCTCTCCAGCACACGAGCCAGCTCCCGCAGACCAGCGCGCGACGACAGCGAAGCCCTGCGACAGCGTCTCTCGTGATGTATAGTACCAGGGTATGTATCACGCCGTAGACCTATCAGGTCCCGTTACTCCAGCCCTCACAGCCCTCGAGACTATCACTGCAGCCCTGACAGTTTTTTTTAGACTGACACCTACCGGTAACCCTATAACCCAAAACGCAAGGCCTGAAATCGAGGGATTGCTCCTAAATGTCCCCGTAGTCCTGGTTTTAATCTAGCCTACCAATATGTACCTGGTATAAAATGTAGTCGTGATTATCAGTTTGTCCCCTCCTCTTAGAGGCTGAAGTACGAGGCTCCTATAATATTGACTTACTTACTCAAACCTTGGCAATGTCGAAGGTTGCCCTCGGCATATTCTCCCACCTCTCAGCCATCCTCAGCTCTTAATTGCCGACGAACATATTATTTTTTGGGGAACCTTCCTGAATTTCTTTGCTTTCTTCATTGATTGCTCTTGACGCTCTATTTTTTCATTTTTTTTCTCGTTTTTTCGCAAAAAAAGTCACACCAAGCTCAGCTCAGCTCAGCAGCGCAGCGCCGTGCGGTGCCGTGCGCTGCCGCGCCCTGCGGTGCGGTGCGGTGCTGTGCGGTGCTGTGCGGTGTTGTGCCGTGCTGTGCCATGCTGTGTTTTGTGTTTCGTAAATACTAGGTATCATACGAAGTATCATCATACCAGGTCCCACCTGAGCTCAATCAACCTGGCTCACCCCAGCAGCGCAGCGCCATGCGGTGCTGTGCGGTGCCGCGCGGTGCGGTGCTGTGCGGTGCTGCGCCGTGCTGTGCTTTCTTTGGTACATACAGCAGTACCAAGTATCATGCGAATTACCAGGTACCACAGGTCCCGGTATGTATGTACGTCGTCTGCTCATCTTTGCTTTCTTCATTGATTGTCCTCTTCATGTTTGTTTTTTGTTTTTGTTTTTTCGTTTTTTGTTTTGGTTTGTTTTTCGTTTTTTCGCAAATTACACCTGTACTGCCGATCAGAAGGATGTGACATCGCCAGCAAGCGCACAGCGCAGCACAAGGCAATCAGCTCTGCACAATTAGCTCTTGGCAATATCAAGTCGCTAGTTGCACCAAAGCATGGGCCTCTTCTTTATGCCCCTTTCGCATTTTGTTGTATTCTTCCTTGCGCGAGCGTAGCGGGCGGCGTCAGCCGCCCGCGGAGCGGAGGGAGCCCTTGTAATACCATGCTGTAATGTAATACTGTTACTAATATTATCAGGGTATGTACTCTTACTTACCAGGTACCAGGTACACTCCCCGCTCAGGCGGGTTTGCGTCGACGAATCGATGTAATCGGCGGGGGAAGCTACGATCGGGCGGAATGGCGGGCTTTTTTTGTCATCTCTTGATGGCAGGGATTGTCGCCGGTCAGAGGCAAGGTGGACAACCCGCACGGGCCGCGGATTTACCTGCAGTCCAAGCGCTCCACAGGATGAGGGAGGAAGCGGCAATTTTCGACAGGAATATATCGATACGAGTCCAGAACGCGATCCAGAAGACGGAGCTCTGGAGGCTGGACGACGCGAGCTCCCCCCGTTCTAGGCTGGTGGTAAGAAACGAGGCATGCAATCGTCTATTATCTATCTTCTGGAGACTTTGTTGAGTGTGCTTATAATGCACAAGCAGCAGCAGCAGCCGAGGCAACAGCCGTATTATTTGATTCGAACAACGAACGAACCGAAAAATGAAGCTCTTCCTACTGCTGTACTGCTGTGCACGTCGTCTATTAATAGCAGCCGCACATCAGATAGATGTCTACACAATACACAACCAGACGTGGACATCTCGCGAGTCTACACCTTAGAGAGGTCATCAAGCCGTCGATCGATGGTGATGCGCTGCAGCAGTATCATAGTTCTTTCGTAGGTGTTATATATACTAAGAAGGCTAAGGTTTGTTTTTTTGGGAGATTTTTGGGAGATGGAAAACGGTGCACACGTCGGACAGATCAGCTCATCGTAGCTCGAGCTAGACTATATTGGGGTGCAGTAGATCAGCCGATATCTTTAAGAACTACGCGAGCTATCACGTGTTTGCCGGGAGTGAGCTATATTAAGTAGATCGTCTCCACATGTTTTCCCGGGGCTGAGCCACGGAGGTACATATTCTTCTGTACATATTGATCTGTAAGAGCTTTATGAGCTACGACATGCTTGCCGGGGGCGAGCTATGGGAGACAGCTCTCACATATTTCCGCAACTGGTGAGCTGTAAGAGCAGCATGAGCTAGCTCTGTAGCTCTTATGCATACATGATATTTCCTCGCATGCGAGCTATTAATAGCTTCACAGAAAATCTACTTCCTCCTATTATGTGGTACTGTATGTTTATGTTCGTACAGGAAGGTGTTCGGGATTTTTCCTTTTTCAACGGCAATATCAATACATGGTACGAGTACTTGCTTAGTGAATACATAATGACACCCTGTAGACTAATATTGGCATGCGTTCTGGCTGGACGGTCGCTAGCTGAGCTTTTCGCTAGATCTTCCCTAGCTCTTCGCTTGGTACTCTGTGCTCTTCGTTAGGTATTCGCCGGCTTTCCACAGGAAACGGCGTCCAAACTTTTGCTATTAAGAGATTAATAGCTCTTCGCCAGTAAAGACGTAGGATGTATGCACGACTAGGCCGCACTTTAGGCAAGTAATTGACAGGAAAGAGCCCGCTTGGTAAGTTTCATCAGGTCGCGAGTCAACAAAAGTATTAACTACAAGTACGAACTCAGCTACTACGGACTACGAGTACTGTACACTGCAGTACGCAGTCCCTGTCATTGCTGCTGCTTGCTGTTTGTGCTACTGCTGCTGCTGTTGCTGCTGCTGCTACTGCTTTGCTGCTGCTGCTGCTATGCTTTGCTTCTGTGCTTTGCTTTGCTGTTTTGATGCATCGCTGCTTCTGCTGCTGCTTCTGCTGCTGCTGTTGTTGCGGTGGTTTACGAAAACTAAGAAAAGAGAAGACTACACACCTACTCGCTGCGACTTTTGTGTTTGAAATTACACTTTTTTCACTCTGGTCTATAAACTGGGGGGGTGTACCCAGCAATAGCCAGTAGCCTACCGAGTCGCTGGTCGGAAACATAGTCGCCTGTAGCGAGTCGGCCACAACAGCACAAGGCGCTACGGCAGGAAGCAACTCAATAGGTCTATCACGCGACACATTCCGTAAATCACCAATGCAGTACCCCAAACACGCTATCACGCCACACATGCGGTATACCATCAATACGTCAGACGCGCTATCACTCCACAAATGCGGTATTCCACCAACACCCCAAACGTGCGTGGGTTTCTCCTCCCCTGTGCGTCGCCGCTTGAAATTTTGCTTCACCATGTTATTCCTGCGGTGAAAATGCTCCAGCACGAGTTTATTATGGACGATAGTCTCCCGGATGGGCCAATGGACCTAGGGTGGCCGGATACACGGACCATACCCGACGGGCCTATAGGGGAGAAATACGTCGATCAGGTCGACAAGGAAGCCATGCCACAGGTGAGAGCAAACCTATTATGAGACGGCAGTTTAGGCCTGTAACGTGCGGCCGTCTAGACGTAACTAGTTTGAGTGTGGGAGTTCCTAGACGGTGTCACTGACGGCGCCCGAAACTGCTGTTTCCTGACGTCTTTGGGTGAGAGAAGGTGCAGTAAACCGTGTGCATAGTGGATGACCCTTAGCGTTGACAGATGTTACACAATGGGACAGGGATGTTCAGACGAGACGACACACTGTGCTGACACAATGCTTAAGTGTAGTGAGGGTGCTACCGCTTGTGCGTCTCAGGTGCTGCACCCAACACGCACAGCTGCACCGCTCCCGAAATACCTAAATACTTATTATGGCAGCAGTTGGCAGTTCGCTAGTCAAGTCATGACACAGGTGCAGGAAGCCGTGTGCATATTGCGAGTGAGAGTGATCCTACTTGTTCGCGAACGACGTCAACCATGAATATGCCGTGTTAGGTAGGGTCGTTGATCGGTACCGTCTCATTGTGAAGCCCATTAACGGTATAGAGCTAGCTCTCTGCCGTTAAACGGCACGGTGCATTTTGTCGTACGGTACGGATATTTGATATTGGATTACCCTTAGCGTTGACAGGTGTTACACAATGAGACAGGAAGATCAGGAGGACGACACAATGTACTCGCATACTGCAAATGCACAAGTGTAACGAGCGTGCTACCGCGCGTGCGTCTTTGGTGCTGCACCCGACACGTACAGCTGCACCACGTTCGAAATATCTACAGTATGCACTTCTTACATCAGCAGTTGTGTTCAGTGCCCAAAATCATCACAATTGAGTGAAACTACTGTTGATTGTGCTTAGATGCGTGGTACGGATATGGCAATGGTTGACGGTAATAGGGAGTTCTAATAATAGTTTGGGATTGTTGTAGTGGGAAATGCACGGCGGAACACCCCCGAGTTGGCGGAATTATCTTCTGTCTATTTTGCTGCTTCCTCTTTCCCCGAGGTAATCTACGCTGTGCTCGGGAGATACTTGATAATATGTACATGTCTTGTATATTTGGATGATGGCTACGTGGACCCTCGAGGAGCGCTGTTAGTATATTGATACTGCTACTCTTCTCTGTCGGCAACCGACCCCTCTACCCAGCTACTGTCCGCCAGCGGGTAAAGCCTTTGAGACTCCTTGACTATCAGGAAACAGAAACCATGCACTTCGCGTTAGCTGTATCAAACGAAGCACAAAAGCTTGGGCAAGGCTTGCTCGAAGTTTCAAAGCTTGTCAGAGTACCAGTACCACCGAGTACCACTCATTTCAGCTCTTGGTAGTCTAGGGACTCGCGAGTACTCAGTCATTTGAGCTCCTGGTACTCCAGGTACTCGCGAGTACTCAGTCATTTCAGCTTTTGGTACTCCAGGTACTCGTGAGCACTCAATCATTCAGCTCCTGGTACTCTAGGTTCTCGCATGTACTCAGTCATTTCAGCTGAAGTGCCCCCTGGGGCGTCGCTAGCTAAAGTGCCCCCGGTGGCAGTTTTATCATCGCCCTTGTTTTCGTACAAATTTGGGGCTAAAAATAAAAAATTCCAAAATTCGGTTACGTAAATAAACTGATTCGTTCATTTACCGACGACGCGAAAAATCGAAAACCCAGGTGAACGGTCTTGGCCATCGCCATAATGCTGGGACTTCCGTCCCAGGTGAGGCCATTGCGGGGCAACCGTGGGTACAAGTCTGCGTGATTGTGGCCGCGTTTATCTGCATTGGCGCGGCCTTCCTCCAGCAGAAGCGCGCGTACCTTGAGGTGAGTGGAGGGTGTTGGTGACGGCGATGACGAGAGTTGGGATTCCGCCAGATCTGGTATGCTACACGCTACATGTTGTACGCCTGCAGCTAATAGAGCTGTACTGGTAGGTTGACTGGATGTTATGAAGTGCCTGTACGTTCGTAGCTATAGATATGGACACGAACTTCAGGTAGGCGAAGAGCTTTCGTTCCTCGTGAGCGTTCCTCGTGGGTCAGATGTGTTATTGGTAGGCATGACTTTATAATTCCAGAAATGGGGATAGGTCCAGAAGTGGGCTTAGATCTAGCAGTGGACTCAGGACTAGAGTAACAAACGAAGCCCACTTTCTTACTCAGGTTCCACTCCCTATTTTTCCTGTCTCAAGAGCGCACCAGGAGTTAATCAACTAGAACTTTTCAAAGAAGACCGTGCTCCCTGCCAACACCGACATCCCTGTGCCTCTTTCCCTCAGGACACCTTCACATGGATGTAACGGCCAGTTATTAGTTGGGTGGCGAATAAAGCCAACCACGTGACTTTTGTTTAGTATTTCTCGGCAATGCAGTATACAGTAACATTGCGAGTCACCTCAAACACACCAGTCAGATACAAAAACCCACAAAAACTCCTCAAATTTCCGCAACTGCTGTAATACCCAGCCAACTAATAACTAGTCGGCGACTTACAGTCAGCCAACCGCTGGAATAAAGAGTCTTGTGCTGGAGAAAGGAAAAAGGTACGACATTGTTCTGGATACAGGTGTCGGCATGTAGCGTGGTAGATCTGCCGTCTACCAGCAGCAAAGGGTAAGCACTTCAGCGGAGATGAACCCCGACTGGTGTCAAACAGCATAAGCTGCGCTCCGCAGAGCTAGCGAAAGAAAAGACGCCCCAAGGGCAGTGGTGTGTTTATTCACAGCAGTCTCGAGGAAGAAACGAAGAGGGAAGAGTGGTGTTGGAGAGGAGTGAGAGAGAGAGTGCGAGTGCAGGCTCGATCGATCACAACTCAAGACCCTCTGAATGCGGAACCCGTACCACTCTCGAAATCAAGCGGTGGGATGGTCCTCAGGAAAAAAAAAACTCGGACAAACTACTCGTACATAGAACTCGTAGAACCCGTTATTGGGAGTCCTTCTACCATGAAACCGTTACGAAACCATACAAATTGATGTCATATATATTTTGAAGCGACTGATCCAACATTACTGCTACTCGTATAGACTACTGGTGTATCACAGCTCATTAAACTGCTGTGCTCCATGATACGAACTATATCAATCAGATGACTATGTACCGATATAACGCACCGATATGCTACTGACACTACTACTACTGTTGTGTAGCAACTGACTATACTGCTGTTGTCGCGTAGCAACATAGCTATCTTCAATACTACCCCGCGATGGATGGGACATAAAGTCAAGTTGTTGTTTAACTATCAAATCGGATCACTCAATAACTTGGTTATAATGTGCTCGTGCTTGACTGCAAGTGTCATCAACTGGTTCCAAGTTGTCTTTCAGAAAGTTCTGACGCTCGTTACTTGGTCAGTGTACCTGTCTTAACTACGTATCTGCATATTTACGAAGTGGAATCCATTGCCAGTCGCAACAAGGGTTCATTACTCCTTGGCCGCGTCGAAACAACAACCGTTACTACTGTGTTTCATTCTCGACGGATGATGTGTGCTTCTACAACTAACACGATAGCTAGAACGTAAAACCTGGCAGCGTAAAGCAAAGGACTGTTGTGACGGGTTTGACGCATGGACTATTAATAGTATGCGAACCGAAAAATATCACACACAGAACCTTGGAACCCGTGCGGATCTCCCTATACATTTACCAGACAGACACAATCGGTACGGTATTGCTCCGTACACTACAACAAATACTGCGCCAGTCAATATTGGCCTTATATGCATCATGTCTGAAAGAATGTCAGACGAATTCAGCAGTGTTAACTACCAGTATACTGGTATGGTTTGTTCCAAAAACAACATGGAAACCCATGTTCGTACTGCGCAGTAACTGTATCTTCTCAATAATTCTCAATTACAGAAGCAAAACGTGCAACACTATTTGAATGATCACTTTGTTCATTAAGAAATAGAAATACCTGCTTGTTGTAGCGGCCGACCACGTTTCTGTCCGCTCCCCCGTACAAAGAAGACGTGTATGGTGCTACTACCTGGTATATAACAGCAAACTTGCACAAATAATCTAGCAGCCTAACCACGTTTCTGACCGCCCGCCCGTACAAAGAAGACGTGTAGTGCTACGTACTACGAAGCAAATAAATCTTGCCGTTATGTGGGTGCGACCCCGGGCGTTGTAGATTTCCTTCCTATCGATCCAGATGCTGACGTTGCAGCGACCCCGGAAGCGAACATGCCCGTCCAGTCCCAAATGATGATGTCTAGCGACTTCAGCAGACCCTAAACGATGATGAGTCTTTTCAGCGACTGCAGAAGCGTTGTTCCACCAGTCCGTTCGTTCTTGCCATACATTCAGCCGTTCTTACTCCAGGAGCAGCAGCAGTGCAGCAGTAGTGGTAGTGTCGAGTCAGCCCGTCGCCCCGTTACGTACAGCAAGAAAAAGCTGTAGAATAACTAGATGTGAGGTACACGTAGCAGCCCCCCGTCACGTACGTACACGACGAAGAAGGCAGTCGAACCAAACGAAGCAATCGAACCAGACCCTCCGGCGAAATCGAACTCGTAGCAGTAGTCGACGACGTAGAAGCTGCTGAACTTGAAAAAAGCAGTTGGACCAGACGCGACCATCGACGTACTCCAGAACAGCTGAACCAGGCCTCGACGACTCGTACTTAAAATTTGTCGCTCTATACTTGACTTGCCAGGCGTGACCAGCCCCGTACTCGAAAGCAACCAGACCTCGACCACTCGTACTCGAAAGCCACGTTTCGATCACTCACTCACGTTTTATGGATGTGTTCTTTTGTGGGATCCCGTGGGAGCTCCCATGGGATCTCGCGGGTTCCCGTGGGTGTACCATAGGATGCCACGGGATCCCACGACAACATCGCACGGCATCCCGCGGGACTTCCCATGGGACCCCGTGGGATACCCTCATCCTAACCCCACGGGATTCCGTGTGGACATCCCATGGCATCCCACGGGATATCGTGGGTGCCCACGGAGGGTTCCGGCTGAAAGCTGCGGGTGAATTCCCTATGGGATCTCGCGACATCCCGCGAGATCCCAGGTGGGATCCCACGGCACCCCGCGGGATCCCCCGGCATCCTATGGGACTCCCCACAGGAACTCGTCCAAAAGCCCAATAACGTAAACCATCGTATCATACCACAGGTACTGATAGTTTTCCAAATACTCTTGTTCGAGTATGGGTAGATAAATACTAGGACGATATTGTTGGTGGTGTGCTTCTTAGACGTATTTTTGAGCTTTTTTCGTGCTAACTCGCGACGAGATTCACCTCTCGGTCCGCTACTTCGTGATCGTGCTCGCCGACCCCGGCTGTACAGACTGTGCCGGGAGCGACCTTGGCCGTGCTCTTGCCGTGTCGCGGTGGGGCGTGCTGTACTCGTTTTTTTCTGGGCGGGGCGAACGGAATGGTTTTGTGCCGATCCCCCCCTACCCCCTACAGTAGATGGTACCGCCTCATTATCACTGTAATATGATATTCGGAACCAAACATATCAGCAGGTCAGTCAGGCGGCGATATCTTTGCGTTGCTGAGCCTCGAGAGTGTGGTTATGACACCCATTCTACTGCTGCCTGCCGCACGTACTACTGCTCCCATTGCGCTGCTAGTGCTGCTTGCTGCTGTTTGTTTGTGCTGGATTGTATGCATGTACTCGTACAATCGGGATCGTACTGGTCGTAGTATGATGTACCAGTACGAACGAGCGTTTGATATGGTACTTCCAAGTATTATACCGAGTACTCGTAGTATTGATAGTGCTGCTGTTGGTGCTGCTGCTGTGTACGAACGAGTACCACGTTCTAGTAGACCTAAGAGTGGGAAACGGCAAAGGAACTGGATGAGAGCGATAGTATTCGAACCATTTAGGCCGGCTTTCCTCCATCGCGTTACTTCCGAGTGGTCAACCGCTGCACTACTTTTTTGTGGGTTGATTTGCACATTGTGCCTGACTTATGATGGCGATCTGTATTTTTTTTTGCCGTGTTTTTTCTCTTCGCTCGAAGATGATATGTGTTTAGTTCAGCCTTTGGCAGTACTCTATCACATTTACGGCCTACCAGGTATGATACTACATCCTCGGCCATTATGGGCGCACGCGGAGCCGTAGGCGAGCGTCAGCCCGCCGCGCCGAAGCCCGCGTGTATCATAGTATAAATATGAACATGCTGTGCTGTAGTTTGCGCCAATGGGTGCAGTCTTGAGTTAGGACAGGCAAGAGCACTACGCGAGTCTAACACCTTGATGCGGTAGAAAGCCTAACACGTTAGCCCCACAACGCGCCCCTCTCTGCTGCCCTGCCCTGCTCTACCTTGCGTTGCTCTGCCCTGCTCTGCTCTGCTCTGCATGGACTGTGTGACTGCTCTTGATATTAATATTAGGCGCTCGCAAGGATGGAGGCCCGCCTGCGCCAAGAGATGAAGGAGGCGCTGCTGTGTCAGTTGAAGAACGCTGAGGCAGCCGAAGCTAAGGCATCGGCGTTGCAGTTAGAGTGCAACGCAGTCAGGTATACAATTATACTTGTACTTATACCTGGTACCGTAGTACAGGACATCTATCAATAGTAAGAAAACGGGTGCTATGTAAGAAAAGACAGGCTGTTCTTTGCGGGGGAGTAATAATTTCGGAAGTCGTAATGCTGAAGTTATGGAGGGGGACCAGAATTTGAACCTGGCTCACAAAATGAGTTTCTTAAGTAGTGTCGCGTACCGTCACTTTCCAGGGGAGTTGCTGTGCTACATCGGTATTATCGATCTGGGGGTGTTATTATTTCGGGAGATCGCCTGAAAAAAAACAACTCGATTTGAGTTGAGTTTACGTCGCGGCTGATGTTTTGCCTCTTTAACAATTATATTCTGGTATTCTGGTGTGGTGTCGCGATTCTGTGCCGTAACAGCTTGCGGCTGGAAAAGGTCCGGGGGGAGCGAGACGAGGCTCTAACACTGTCGTCGGAGAAGGAGGAGCAGCTGGAGAGCCATGGCCGGCTGCTGAAGGAGGCCCAGCACCGTGAACTAGACGCGGAGACCAGGTTCAAGCACGCCGAGGTATGTATGTAATTGCATGACCTCGCAACCCCTGAAATATACCAGGTGTATCAGTACCAGATATCAAATGTCACTGCACTTAGTGCCTGCCTTAACGTGGGTGGTTTGTTTTCCTGACATTTTTTCGCGAAGCCCTTAGTCTAACTAGCTACCATTTGGTTGTGTTTTTTTCGTCTCCGAAAAAGAAACGACTAACTATTTTGTTCGCCCCTTCATAGCTTTATGGTCCTTGTACCAGGTATATAGAGCGTCGTCTCCCCGAAACAAACAATTACATACTACTGAGTACTGCGTATGAGATACAGCTAGAGCATAACACGCGACTTATTTTGGGCCAGGCTCGAACTACAATCTATGTACTTGAGGCAGAGGATGTCCTGCACTATTTTCAGTATGAACGAAGCGTTTTTTATGTATGGTGTTTCCTGTGCAAACGGTGTTTGTTTCCCTTGTTGTTTTCTGATGAAACCCACACATTTATACATTCCTGAATACCGGTATCATGTTTAGGCCGTTTTGTGCGCATGTAAGATTTTGTTTTATTGTTTTACTTAACTCTCGTACTTCCCGATGCGCACCTTCCAACCGCTCAGCGTTCATACGATACCTCTAGTGCATCTGCCTCTCTCGTCAAGGGGAAACCCGTCTCAGAAACGTCGTCCATAAGTTGGAAAACTCGGAACCCGAGTATCGATTCCAGGCGTCCATGATACAGGAAAGTAAAGGCTCAAATGCCTGGCTTGGTTGAGCAATCCAGCGACTATCTCATGTCTGCTCACGTTAGCAGCAAGAGCCCCAACTCGCTTGCGTTCGGCGTGCATTTGCTAACCTGCGCGGGACAAGTCCCGCACAAGACTGCTCGTGGGTTGCTCAGTTCTGATTGCTACCCTAGAATCTGGCCCAGATCCCCGACAAAGACATGCCTCATTCTCACAGCAAAAATAAACGTCGTTTTGTCCGTTACTTTGTTTTCGTATGTTTACAGACAAACCTATCCAAAGAAATCGAGGTGGCCAAGGAGGAGGCGGCGACGGCTTTGGCGGGGAACCAAAAGGCCTTGTCTCGGAGCCGGACTAAAAACAAGGAGCTGGTCAAGCGGGAGGCAGACATGGAGAGCAAACTGGCGGTCATGCAGCAAGGTGATTGGGCCATGCTATAGGTTGGAGAACGTCGATTGGAGAGCGTTGACGGTTGAAGAGCGTTGATTGGAGAGTGTAGGCGGTTGGGGAGCGTTGATTGGAGAGTGTTCACGGTTGAAGCATATTGATTGGAGACCGTTGACGGTTGGAGAGCATTCACTATTGGAGAGTGTTGAGTGGAGAGCGTGGCGGTTGGAGAGCTGATTAGAGAGTTTTCACAGTTGGAGAGCGTTCACGGTTGAAGAGCGCTGATTGGACCGTGTTCACGGTTGGATAGCGTTGATCGGAGGGCGTAGACGGTTGGAGAACGTTGATTGGAGAGCGTTGGCAATTCGAGGGCGTCGATCGAAGAGCGTTATTTGGACGATGTTGTTATTTTGTCGCACCTGTGCCGCGCTGATCGCTGGCTTGTCTTGGCATTATGCCGTTGCTGGAGCTTTTAAGTAGTTGAGGTGGGCATCGTGTTGATCAGCAACGAAGGCGTAACTGTCGCGCTCTGCGCCTATCGTTTGTTTCCACCGTTTCGCGTGCGCCGATTGTGGAGTTGGTTGGATGCAGGGGGTGTAGAGGAGTCCCAGATGATGTAGTAGGCGGTGACCAGCGAAAGAGTGAAGACGTAGGAACGGTATATATATGCCGCGTTCGTACTTCAAGAGCGAAGCGAGGCTGAGATGGTGCAACAGGATATATCTCCCCCTATCTCCCCCTGTGAAACATCCTAATTTTTTGTTACGATTGCAACTCCTATGTATGTCCCGTTTGTAGCTAAGGAGAAAATCGAGGCTGCGATGTCTCAGCTCGAGGTTAGGTCAGCTGCGAAAGCGGCGGCGCACGGCGGCGAGGTCGTGGACCTCAAGCGCCAACTGGAGGCGACGGAGCGTGGGTGGAAGGCTACTCGCGACAAGCGGGAACAGGCAAGATGGCCCTTAACAAATTGTCCATAGAATGCTAGAAGTAAAGAGAATCCTCGAGGGTACGCGACAAATAACAGATAAATAAAACGACACCCCGCTCCCGAAAAGGTCAGAATGAAAAGCAAACCAGAGAGGGGAGCTTTGTGTGCGAATTCAGAAAAATACCTTTTTTTCGCAAGTTTACTTGGTTTTTAGTGTAGCCCCCCCCCCCTGTCTACGTCTCTCGGAAGTAGCAATGTGTTTTCGAAGTTTTTTGTTTCGGATACCCCTGGATTAGTAGATGGTTTTACTAGAGCAATTATACGAGTAGAGTGCTAAATGTTTCGTGGTGTATATGTATGAGGTTTGATGTCGTGTACCTGGTGCCTTTTGAATACTAATAGTATGATTTTGTGATACATGATGTATGATACATGATTAATTGTAAGGCCTTAAGCGACGATTAGAGGAGGCGGAGCGTGATCGGGAGGCTGTTCGGGACAAGATGAAATATGGCCCCTCCTCAAACATGTATACACCCATAGTGTTAAAATGTTTCGTGTTGCCTCATGTATGGTGTTGTGATCTGCGATGGGATGATAATACCTCTTGGAAACTGACGGAGCGCGTACACCCGTCCGTCGCCTTTTGTTTTTTGCTTGGCTTCGCTTGAACAGGACTCTGAGGAATTGTCGCAAGCCAAAGCAGAACTGGCACGCGCCAGGACAGGGCTGGCGACTAGCAACGCCAAAACCTCGAAGCTCCAGACGCGTCTCTCGAAGGGCCTGTGAGTGCGCCCATTGTCCTTAACCCGTACTGGTAACCCCTTTTACAACTGCACTAGACACTTTTTGGGGACAAACTGCTTGGAATTTCCGTATATAGCTGGGCCAATGTTGCAGTAGTTTAAGGGTTCAAAACCCTTTTTGCTACTGAAGAAAATAATGTCCAACACGAACTCCAAGCGATGTTGCACCCCAACGGCTGGTGCAGTTACAGGTGCAGTTGTACAATAAAAAGGTTTATTTCTACATTGGCCCCAGCCTTAACCGGCAAAGACAGATACAGAGAGATAACTACAGTAGTTAGAACTCTCTGTTTAGTCAGTTTCATTTTTGCTGGTTTGTGTTGTGTGTTCCTGTGCCTGCTTGCCGTGTGCATAATGGCTCGCTGCAGCCTCCGATGGACTTAGCATGTGTTGAAACGAAGGACTTGGCGTGTGTCGAAACGATGGACTTTTTGTGTTAGCTTGTGTTGAAACGATGGCCTTAGCTTGTGTTGAAGCGATGGACTTGGTATGTGTTGAAACGACGGGCTTAACGTTTGTTGAAGCGATAGGCCTAGCGTGTGTCGAAACGATGGACTTAACGTGTGCTGAAGCGATGGACTTGGCGTGTGTTGAAACGAGTGCTAGGCGCTGCAAGCTAGCTGGTATTATAGCTTGTCACTCAAAACTGTAGCGAACGAGGTGTATATATACCTCTCGCGATAAAATTTTAAGGCAAGCACCGCAGGAGGAAAGGTGGAGAGAAATCTTCTGTGTTTACCTTCCTCCTGTGTGACCCCGGCTGGT
>JAYJMJ010219763.1:0-15713 GCA_036873875.1 Laminaria ephemera
CCTAAACTACCCGAACTATGATCCGTAGATCATTGACGGTTACACGCATCAGACAATGTACGAGTACATCCGACATAATTATCCCATGTAGTTTTGATGATGTGGATAGGCCGAACCAATGCAATACATTTTGTTGGGATCAGTAAGGCTGCAATCGATGTCAATGATTTTCCTAAGTATCGATGGAAATAGACCAAGCACGTATTGCATTGTGAAGTCTAATTTATTATTTTTCTACCCTTACGCTGGTCAATGATTATCCCAAGTTTTAATGGGAAATAGGCCAGATGTAAGTTTGTATTGCTAACTTGGTTGAATAAGGTTATAAGGTGGGATCGGAGCAACAGACAGAGTAAACTAAGGGAATGGAAGCCACCTCGTTGAAGACAACGTGCGTAATAGCAGTTGTTGTGCAACATTTTTGTCTTCTTTTTACTTGGTTTAAGTATGGTCCTTGTGGACAACAGCAATCTCAGACTAGAAAGCAGACTATTCATTGCGCACTTACGTTGGAGAAGTGGCAATAGACTTAGGGGGGCGAGTGTGGTAATATTGGGTTTTTCGTTTGGAACTAGTATAGATTAAGAGTTGGTGTGGAAAAAGAAGGTTTCCCTAGAAATAATAGGATGTTTGAATCGGGTACTTGCAAATTCTACACGAGCAAGGATTCCGTTTAGCCTCTTTGATCGGTTGTTCTAGGCGGAATTAAACCCAGAAGGAAATCACAGGTTTACCGAATTGCAGAGTGAAGAAGCAAAGTTCAAACTGAGCGGACCATGAGGTAGCACACTAAACTCAAATGATTAGGTGGAGATCTCGTAGAATACGGTGAGGAAAATATGGTAAATTATAAGAGAAGCCAAGGCAGGTGTACGTTTGGGGTGGAAAATAGCGGAACGCTGCTGTAAGTACCATGGGAGACTAAGGAAGAAGTGGGTCTTTCCTAGTTGCAGTAGCCGAGAATAGCGTTGGGCAGCAGTTATCTGAGGAGAACCAGCTTTTCCTGTGAGCACGGCTGCAGTGGGGTTGAACTGGTCAGAAAATATGGAAGAATAACGTAGACAGATGTTGGAGCAAGAACGAGCAAGGAAAATGGGCCCACCCCGGCCAGTCTCTCATCCTTCCCAGCTCAATCGCTTGCTGTGGGGACGTTTAATAAATAATTACTTCTCCTCGAAGCGGACGACTGCACTACTGACACCACGAACATCAGCATCATCAGCATCCAGCATCAGCATCCAGATCACATTCGGAGAGCCTACAACACTCCTTTCTCTGCCACTCTCCGTCAGGAGTGCGTTATTTGTGGAGGCGGTGTGAATGCGGACATAGGGGAAGGTTAGAGGAATTAAAACGATAAGCTCGTTGAGAGGCACCAGACTCTTCTGCCGCCTACCAGTACATGGCACGTGAGTAGACGAAAGAGAGAGGCGAGCCGTGCTCGTTAGTTACCGCGTGGCTGCTGGCGGAGTATAGTTGGAATAGCACCCCAGCAGTAGTAGTGCGTGACAGCACGCCAAGTGTAATCGATCGATTTTTCCACTCGCCCGCCCTGTCGCTCAAGAGGGGGGGGAGATCAGGTTGCAACAAATCGGGACGATTATTGGCTGTGAGAGTTACTTTGTCCCGCAGGGGAAGGAGTTGGGCATAACGTTTATCGGGTTAGCCTTATACTTTTAAGTCTGCGTGGGGGGTTTGCCTAGTGGGTCAAAATAATGGTACTCCTCACGGAGGCGAAGGTGTTGGCGGCTTGCCTTGTCACCCTCAGTTTTTAGCACGGCAGTGAACGTGCGGTCTTCGACAAACTAATACCAGAATTCTTGAGCTACACGAACGTCGGTACTCGTACGGTACTCGTAGCAGCAGCAACAGCAGCAGCAGCAGCAGCAGCAGCCTCAGCAGCAGCAGCAGCAGCAGCAGCAGCAGAAGCAGCAGAAGCAGCAGAAGCAGAAGCAGAAGCAGAAATAGAAGCAGTAGCAGCGGTAGTAACAGCAGCTGCAGGACACACGAGACCAGGGCCGGGTCAGCGTCGTTGTGCGGCCGTCTCGTCGATCAACCCCCTGAAATTAGCTACAGCAGCAGTAGTTCCCGTTTTTTTCGGCATAATTGGCTCGCTCGGTATAACTGACTATTCAAAAGGAAATTAATGCTCGTTACCAGGTATGATTTTTTTAATATGAAACCCATACTCGTACGTAGCCCAGCAATGCATGTGAAAACACAAGTTGCCGCACCTGCCTTTACGAACTTTCAACGACTTACAGCAAAACCAGCACGAGAAGGGTTGGTTATTATTTGTGCGTGCACAAGACCCGTCGGGACTGAGCTTGGTGTCGTGTGCGTTGAGAGCCGTGGACAAACGCGTACGAAAACAAGGTGGACTGTTAAACAAACAAAAAAACTAACTAACTAACTAACCAACTAACTAACCAACTAACAAACAAACAAACAAACAAAACAAACAAACAAACACGCAAACAAACAAACAAAAAAACAAACAAAAAAACAAAAAACCAACAAACAAACCAACAAACAAACAAACAAACAAACAAACAAACAAACAAACAAACAAGCACAAACAAACTAACAAACTAACAAACTAACAAACAAACAAACAAACAAACAACCCAACCCAATCCAACCCAACCCAACCCAATCCAATATACATGCAACCAGTTGGCCCACCCCGACTGAAAGTGCTTACCTCTCTTTGGTAGACAGTTTGACCTAGCTCAGCATGTTTATCATAAGCCACACACGAGCATCTTGCTAATAGGGTATGAGCCTCGATTTGCGTAAGCACGCTGCGGGCCACGAGGTGTCCCGGGGACCCCGAGCTGCTGCGTCTGCTGTAAGCTGAGCTGCTCGACAGAGCTGCCAGGATCGGTCGTCGGCGCGATCCACTGGAGCTGCTGCGAGCAGCAAAACCTAGTACTTCAACTGCTGTGAGAGACCACAACGTCGCACATCCTCGGCGGGCTGCGTGAAGAAAACGGAGATGGTCACGGGGAACTGGAGTAAGAACTGCTTCGCGAAACTAATCACGGGGGCACTTCGAATCGATTGCTGATGTATTACATGACAGCGACACGTACGAGAGGAACGGGGGCTCCGGGTTTTAACTCGTGAATCGTCTTCACGGTTGGCACCTGATTTCGACAGGGAGCTATTATACGAACATTAGCTCGCAAAACCACGCGGGACGAAAAGCCACATCGCTATTTACAGGGACCGCTCGGTAGTCAACACCAGAGGTCTCCTCATCATCTAAAACGCGGGGTCGCCGGAACGATGACTCACAGGATCGCTGCAAACAGAAGAATCGTACAGCACTGTTCGCTGGGACTGTTGAAGTTTCGGAGTCTCTACAACAGCAGCAAAGTGGGGCCGCCGAACATGTGTTTTTCGGGATCGGGCCACATTGTTATCGTAGTATCATCAATCGAACGGAGTTGGCGGGAGAGAACGTTTTCTGGAATCGCTGCACCATCATCGATCGTGTAGGGGCTGCTGGAACATCTTTTCTGGCTCGCCGGGTGTCATCTATCGTTAAGGGCTGCTGAGGTCGCTGAACATCATCATCATTGTTAGGACTGCTTCAACACCGATTCTTGGGTCACTGAGCATTGTCATCGTTGAGATTGCTTCAAAAGCGATTCTTGGCTCACTGGACAACATTATTTCCGTTTAGGACGGGACGAACATGTTCATCTCCTCTTCGACAACGCCGATCATAAATCATAACTTGCCTTGGACGGCCTTGTCCTTCACCAGCTCTGCGGAGGGTGAAGCCCATGCAACCAGTGCGCTGACCCCGACCGAAAGTACTTGCCTCTCGTTGATAGACAGTCTGACATAAGAGATGCAAGTCTATCACGCCACAGGTGCGATATATCACCAATAGGTTTTGAGCCTCGATTTACGTAACCGCAGTCTGTCATTCCCTCTCCTCGCCTAGCCATCGCCTCTTCTTCGAGACCGCGGGAAAATGAGCACAACGGGCCTTGGAGGGCCTTCTCTTTCACCAGCTCCGCGGAGCTTCAAACTCATGCAACCAGCCGGCCGACTCCAACTGACATTGATTACCTCTATAATTTATAATGCTAGAAGCTCATGAAACCAAAAGACTGACTCCGGCTGAAAGTACTTGCCTCTTTAATTTAGCAGACTGTTTGACGATTCAACATATATCAATCATTTACGAGACCACCGATAATCAACACGACTGGCCTTGGATGGCGTTTTCTCTCGCCAGCTCTGCGGATCTTGAAGCTCGTGCAACCAGTCGGCTGATCTCGACTGGAATTGCTTGCCTCTCATTAATTGACTGTTTGGTACGACTCAGGAGATCTATCGCATGCCGTTCAGAGGGGCTGAGTTCGCTCAACATCACCATCTCGGGTCACTGGTCATTATTGTCGTTTGGAACTGGACGAAATCTCTTCTTGGAGGCGGCCGATGGTCAACACAACTTGCATTGGGGGGCCTTCTCTTTCGCCGGTTCTGCGGAGCTTGAAACTCGTGCAAAACCTGTCTGCCGATCCCAACTGAAAATGCTTGCCTCTCTTTGGCAGACAGTCTGACATAACAGAAGCAGGTCTACCACGCCACAGGTGCGATATGTCGCCAATAGGTTATGGGCCGCGATTTGCGTAAGCACAGTCTCTCATTCTCTCTCCTCACCTAGCCATCGTCTCTTCTTCGAGGCCACCGATAATCAACACAACTGGCCTTGGAGAGCTTTGTCTTTCGCCGGCTCTGCGGAGATTGAAGCTCATGCAACCAGTAGGCTAACTCTGACTGAAAGTGCTTGCCACTTGTTTTTGGTATAGCTTGAAGCTCATGCAACCAGTAAACTGACTCCGACTGAGAGTGCTTGCCTTTCAATTTTGGTATAATAGAGCTTGAAGCCCACGCAAAATCAGTCGGCTGACACCGATTGAAAGTTCTTGCATCTCATATTTGGTAGGGCTTGAAGCTCGTGTAACCAGTCAACCGACTCCGATTGAAAGTGCTTGCCTCTCTTATTTGGTAGAGCTTGAACTTCATGCAACACCAGTCGGCCGACTATTCGACTGAATGTTCTTGTTTCTCATATTTTGTAGAGCTTGAAACCCATGCCGCCAGTCGGCTGACCCCGACTGAAAGGGCTTGCCTCTCCTTGGTAGACTGTCTGACGTAACCCAGCAGGTCTATTACGGGCCACATGCGAATATATCTCTAATGCTATGGACGTTCAAGGAAGAGAGTGCAGCTGTACAACCAGTGTAATCATGCTGCGCGCGGGTCGCACATCTCCTTCCGTTGTCTCATCTCGGGCACATATGCCTTAACCCAGCAGCCCAGGCTGCTCAGCGGGGTCGATGCTGTAATCGCCACCTTTTGTTCGACACTTAGTCGTGTTGGGTCGATTGAAGAGTGGCCGAGGTGAGGAGGGGGCCGGACACCCATATGGCCATAACCTGCTGTTCCCCACTATCCTTACGAATCTGCAAAATCCGAAACGCCTAGCCCTGATACTTAACACACCAAGGAGGCCACATGTGTTATTTCCCCCCTGTAAGATATACACACACGCGCGTGTCTACGCTCAATACAGTACCGCGCTTGAGCACGTAGTTCGTACCTGGTACGTAGCTTCAATGGCATTAGTTTGCCACAACTGACGGTGTCGTGCTGCGTAGAAAAGGTTACCCACCAACGATGGATTCGACAGATATCCTCCAACAATGGATATATCATCTAACGCCCGGTGATTGGTTGTCACTAGCTACGTATACAGAATGCTACTCCATAGCAATACGCCATACTGAATAGTCGCAAATGCAGATCACGGGACAAACGAAGTACACGATAATAGTTATCTACCACAACTGACGGTGTCGTGCCTACTACGTAGAAAATGGTTGTCCACCAACAATGGATACGACGGATATCCTTCAACAAGAAGTACCACCTAACGCCCCGAGGTATGACTTTCACAAGCTACGTTTACGATGAGAATGCTACTCCATAGCATTTGCTCACCCTGAATAGTCGCAGATACATATATGCGACGACGGAAGGATGGCTACCACAAAGAAACACCCGGGATTCGGAAAGAGTATCGACAATACGGCTATTCGACACACCAAATGAATGAGGCTAGAACACAGACCTACCCCACACCTCCTAAATTAGTTTATTACTAGGACACCTCTGGTACGAGTTATACATTTGTTACAAAGAGAAGGAAAGCTGGGGGGGGGGGAGGGGGGTACCGATAAAAAAGTAAACAGAAAACAGAAAATTCGGAAAGCAGGGAACAATATATCAAATCCGAAGTACGCTGTCGAACACAGATGGTCGGAGAGAGGTCGACCAGGAAGGGTGAATCCAACGGGGGTACGTGACGTAAAAAAGGAACGCAAGGAACAGTCAATCAAACCTCGAAGTGCGCTACCGAGCAAAGGTGGGGGGGGGGCTCAACAACGGTAGACCAGTTGGGCTAGCGTGACTATCCGTGATGCAAGCTGACAAGTACAACGACATGCTACCCCATAAACGCGGTACAGTACAAAGCAAGGATTACATCCTGCAGCAAACGGTAAAATGTTTTCGCCAGGTACCTTTTATACTTTTTGCGGACGGGGCAACCGCTTCAAGGTGAATCATGAACGCTGGCATATCTGCGCGTCCAGCCGAATACGACTGCTTCAAGGCTAACCCTAAGCATCCGCATATCTTCGTACTAAGCTATTTGTTTCGCCTGTGTCTGGCCGTTTCCGTCTCACCTGCCTCTGCCTACAGTGGGCCTTGAGGCTAGCGCCTACCAAACATTTCGGTGGCAGTTTCTTCTGCTAAAGTAAAATATCTGTCCTTGCCTATGGAGCGTCCTGTCCCTAACCCGGACCCCAGTCCATGGAAAATCCTAACCCTAACCCCAAAGCCTTTCCGTAGAAAC
This sequence comes from Laminaria ephemera, assembly GCA_036873875.1. NCBI lineage: Eukaryota > Phaeophyceae > Laminariales > Laminariaceae > Laminaria > Laminaria ephemera. The sequence continues at coordinate 6,944 of JAYJMJ010219763.1, forward strand.
TACTCCTTTTTGCTCTGTACGTCTTCGAAGCATATTCCCGTGTGCTCTGAATAACTGGAGAGCTTACGATCAAGTTAATCACTTCAGCTACGCTGCGTGCCATATTTGTATCACCCCCGCCCCCTACTCATGCGAAACGTATTTACGGGTATTCAAGTATAAACACCACATACATTGAGCTGGCAAGACGAGCCCTATTGTTTCCATGTAGCTTGCCCAGTCAATCCGAAGTCATTAAGGGCCCATTAGGCGCTGACGTGCAAACCTACGCAACAGTTGAACGTTCGCCACTACCCCCAGCCAAGAATCAATCACTTCCTACTGTCACCGAATAATACCTGAACGTCCCGGGTATTGTACAGGACTAAACGCAGCGTAGTCTGAGCGGGCGTGCTATTCGCGCTCCAGGTACTCACGTTGATACCTGTGCTCTTGGAAGGAATCGAAAAAACGGAGATGTGGATTCTACCCTAACTACCTACCCACTTACGGCCCAGAATTTCTGTTCACTGTCTAGGTTTTCGCATTGTCACCTGCCACCTTACTTAGGGCAGCGGCAAAACATAGATATGGGTTCTCAGGCGTTCTGCACGCGCACAACACGCACGGTACAAGTGCTAGTTGTAGTGCAGGTTAGCCTGCGACCTTGCAGGGCAGCGGCAACTCGACTGCAGCAGCTACCGGTACTTACCGTAACAAATACTTCCGCGGCACTTCGGAGCGTCAAAATCGCTAGACAGTACAACTACTATTTTACAGGGGCCCCAAAAACGTTAAGCGAACAAAGTCACTTCATGTTTCACTTGTCGGTGATCCTATTCCATCCTATGCAGGCGGCGATCAGCCTCATCGGCCCCAGGAGACCAAAGCACGAACGGACTGACTGTTAGCCCATTGGTTATAGGGCATCTCTAGCACTATCACTGTAGAGCTGGCTGCTTGTACAGCACCTTAAGCTCTGTCACTCCATCTTTCCATTGCCCGTTATCCTAATCCAACCCGTGCAAGCCGCGACGAGCCTCATCGAGTCCAGCAGGCCAAAGACGGGGTGGTGGTTGAACGGGAAGCCGTGGTTACCGTTGATGGAGTAGACTCTTCCTATGCTCTTGATAATACCGCAATCGTCGTTGGCTTCGTCGCTATATATGAAGCCCCAAAGGTATAAGCGAGTTGAAGCTACTCCATGTTACCATTGTCCGTTATCCTGTTCCATCCCATGCACACCGCGAGCAGCTTCCTCGACCCCAACAAGCCAAAGACGAGGTGGTGGTTGAATGGGAAGCCATAGTTTCCGTTGATGGCGTAGGTGACCAAAGACCCGGAGATGATGGGAGAAGCGGCCTTCTGACAGCTGGGTTTACAAAAATGTTTGACTTTTGTTATTCCACGTTTCCATTGTCCATCATTCTGTTCCGTCCCATAAGGGCGGCGATGAGCCTCATCGACCCCAGAAGGCCAAACACGAGGTGGTGGTTGAAGGGGGAGCCGTGGTTACCGTTGATGGAGTAGCTTCTGGCGGCTGGATCCACAAAAATGTTTTAGCTTTTACCATTCCATGTTTTCGTTGTTCGTTATCCTGTTCCACCCCACGAGGGTGGCGATGAGCCTCATCGACGCCAGCAGGCCAAAGACGAGAAGGTGGTTGAAGGGGAAGCCGTGTTTACCGTTGATGGAGTAGGCGAACAAAGACCCGGAAATTATGGGAGAAGCGGCCTTCTGACAGCTGGACCCACAAAAAGGTTTTAGCCTTTGTCATTCCATGTTTCCATTGTCCGTTATTCTGTTCCAGCCCGTAAGGGCGGCGATGAATCTCATCGACCCCAACAGACCAAATACGAGGTGGTGGTTAAACGGGAAACCATGGCTACCGTTGATGGAGTAGGCGAACATAGAACCGGAGATGATGGGAGAAGCGGCCTTGGTGACAGAAGTGATCGTCATAGAAATCCCGTTTGTCTCGCCGCGTCGGTCTGGCGTCGCGGTCTGATGGCCAGTGAGATTCCCACGAAAAACTGGCCGACGGCATAAAAAAAAACTCCACGCCGGACGAGGGGGGGGCAGGGATAAGAAGGTTGGCAAGCTAGAGAGGTTTCATAGAGATAATGTTGCTAGTATAGAGTAAAGGTTATAATCATCATCAGAATCCCGTTAATCTCGACCCGTCGGTCCGGCGTAGCGGTGTTGACAACCAGTGAGATACCCACGAAAAACTCCTCGGCCCAAAAATATAAACGACCCACAAAGAAGGAGGGGAAGAGGGGCGATTTATTAAAGAAGGTAGTAGCAAATTCGAAGGGTTTGTTTGACACTCAGGCCGTAAGGAGTTCATAGAGATATATCGCTGCGTAGGGAGTCATGCCATGGTATAATAGCGAGAGGGGGCCTAAGGCCTACGTCTTCCCAGGTAGGTTCCTATCACGAAGGCTCTACAGCTAACCCAGACCTGACTTTGGGAAAAGCTGTGTATTCGGCGGGATCTCCGCATGAGGCATGTTGTGGTGCGGGGCTATCACACCAAACATCCCGAAGGAGAGGCAAGCAGGTTCGATGACGATGACCGTGGTACCTACGTGGAAGGAAGTAGTTAATGTCATTCAGAGTAATCGTTGGTGTTGTTTGCAACATAAGCTGTAGATACCGATGATCGTAGCAGCTCCGTTGAGAAACCCACAGCAGGCGCAGCAACCCAGACCTCAGTCTTCCACTAGGTGATGCCGATAGCATGCAGCTCTGCAATGCTTACTTAAATCGAGGCTCATATCCTATTGGCGTGATCACCGCATGAGGCGTGTGGTGCGCGGCTATTTCGTCAGACAGCTCGCAGAAGTTCCATTGCCGATGAACACGGCAGCTCTGTGGAAGGAAGTAGTCATTTTCGTTACGAACAATCGATGGAGTTCTTAGAGACAGCAGCTCCAGATAACAAAAAAGTCATATTCATAGCAGCTCCGTAGAGAAACCCACAGCAGACGCAGCAGCCCAGACCTCAGTCGTTCACTCGATGATGCCGACGGCATGCAGCTCTGCAGTGACCAAGGCTACGGTATGGGGGGGGTACACCCATTTTCATGGTCGAGTATAGGTCACTAACGCAAGTGACTCTATGCCTCGCTCAAAAACGGATATACATATGTTTGGTTGGCGCAGCATAACATACAATCCCCTGGCGGCGGTGCCTATCGCGAAACCGAAAAGTACAATAGCTTAAAACCTGCAACGGTATACCAGGCATAGGGTAGCCACTCTCACGGGCCCTAAAAGTGACCCCCCTACCGTAGCGTTGGTCCAAGTGCTCACGTAAACCAAGGCTCATACCCTACTGGCGGGATCTCCGTGTGAGGCGTGTGGTGCGCGGCTTCTGAGCTTATGGCTACGTTATACAGCCCGGAGAGGCAATCAGCTCCAGTGACGATGGCCGTGGAAGCTACGTGGAAGGAAGTAGTTCTTGTGGTCAAGAGTATTCCTTGGTGTTCTTCGCAACAGAAGCCCCATATGCTCGTAGCAGCTGCGGGGAGAAGCTCACAGCGAACGCAGCAGCCTGGGCCCCAGGCGCATATTACTGTCGATGGTCCTGAACGCTCATAGATCTGCAGGTTTTACGTTAATCGAGGCTCAAAACCTATGGGCGGGATTTCCGCATGAGGTGTAGTGCGCGGCTATTGCGTCATACAGCCAGGAGGAGAGGCAAGCAGGTCCGATGACGATGACCCGTGGCAGCTACCAGGTCCGTAGCAGGAAATAGTTCTTGCCATTGTGAATACTCGAAGGCGTTCTCCGCAACATAACATCTAGATGACGATGCTCGTAGCAACTGCGTGGAGAAACCCACACCGGACGAAGTGGCCCGGACCTCAGTCGGTCACTTGATGATACCGACGGCTCGCAGCTCTGCAGTTCTCACATAAACCGAGGATCATCACCTATTGGCGGGATATCCGCACAAGGCGTGTGGTGCACGGCCTCTGAGTTACGCCAGGCACCCTGCAGGAGGCAAGCGCTGTCGGTCGGGGTCAGCCGACTGGTTGTTGCGTGAGAGATTTAGCCCCGGAAAGCTTTTGAAAATAATTGAGTTCCAAGGCCAGTTGTGTTGATGATCGGTTATGTCCAAGAGTACAAGAAAAAAAAAAAAACGAAACACGAACACCCTGATACAACAAAAGCAATCCCGACGAGACGCGTGACCCTTGTTCGTCGGTTTGGCGGTTTTCCGGGAGTTCTACTCTGAATACCTCGTCTAAGAAACGGCGTGTAAATGTGCCGCAAAACTGTTAAATCGGTATGTGACATACCGCACTGTTGGTACCGCTGTAGCCCATTCTGTTGCTGTGGCTTACCCGCTACAGGCGACAAGGTAGCTATCCTTAATACGACCCCTCGATGGAAGTGATATAGCCAACCTAGTTATATTCAAGCAATAAGTTGGATTACCCAGTACCTATGTTTTAATGTACACTTGGTTGATGGTTACGACTTGCGTCATCTACTCCGTAGTACTTCTAAGTATGATATCTTCTCCAAACTTTCAATTCTCGTTACTTGGTTGGCGAACTTCTCTGTACTACTTGTCTGCATATTTACGCGTGCTTGTGTTGCACGGTAGCTATCCTTAGTTGGGCCATGTTACGGTACAGAGGGTACTTTAAGGTTCGGCATTTTCTGACTGATGATGCTCTTAACTGAGGAACTGCTCGTTAGTTACGGAGTCCCATTGGAATGATAAAAACACCGTTCGTTGTGATATGCTTAGTTTTTCGCTGGGATTGTTCGTCGTATGGTGCGCGCATTTAACCTCTAAATCGGGTTTTGGGCAAGAGGTATAGAGCTCCTCACAGTAGGAACCCCAGCAAAGTTAGCCAACCCCTCCTACCGCAGCAACAGCAGCAGCAACGGTAAGCATCAACTCACCGAATTTGGGCACACTTCGATGCGCTCTACCTCGACCGCAACAACAGCTATGGCGTCAACCACTGTCCGAAGTTCTACATATATACCTGGTATGTAGTAGTAACGTTTCATCCCTACCGCAGTGACAGCATCAGCGCCAAGCACTCACCGAGTTGGTGCCGACGTAGCACGTGAAGAGGAGGATGAGCGCGGATAGTGTCACTAGTAGGTCGCCGCCGCGAATACGAGAGAGCAGCGGGAACAAGAAGTAGATGGGCACCTCAAACACCGAGACCAATCTTTGGGATAATCGGACACCCAACCAGGGTGTGAGATAGGGCACAGCGAGCGTCTCGAACAGCACGACCATAATTCCGCAGACAAAGAACACCTGCCCAAGGAGTCGGAGGGGGGGCGGTGGGGACTAAGACTTCGGTAGGGGGGGTACCCCTACTTTCGCTATCGAGTTCAGGCCACTCAAAAACCGACGAAAATACCTGGAGACTTCACACTAGCGTAAGTATTTAGTAGCTTCAATTTAGTATATTTTTGTTGACGCAGCTTAACAAACAATTTCTTACATATCGCAAAGCCGTAAAGCACAAAAGCGGTATCAGACACTCGCGCGAGTGCCTCTGAGCCACTGAAAAGCGAGGTCCTACCGTACCCTTGGTCTGGAGGAGTGAGGCGCAGGTGAGACGAGCATCGACATCCTCATTGTCGTGAGTAGAGTCATATCACGGACGCATGCTGCCGCAGGGGTGCACCTAACTTTGCTGAGACCTCACTTGGGGAGCTCTCTACCTCACTCAAAAAGTGAGTTTGGGAAAAACTGTAAGCCCGACTTGATTAACAATCTCATGGTCTACAGTATGGCAAAACACAAACGGTAAAATACCGGTCGCTCCGGTGGTCTAGTGGTTAACCCCGAATACTACTAAGGTTGGAGTCAGGGGTTCAAATCTCGGTATGGAAATTTGTATTTCTAGAGACACCAACTGCTGAGAGTGCTTTATAGCGTGGATAAGCACAAATTCGACGCCAGTCGACGAGGGAAGAAAGGGCTGAATTCTTCTCGCGATAAAAATCGAGGCGCGTACCGTAGTGGGGAGGGGGGAGAAGAGCCTGCTTAGTGGCCCCGGATCTGAGTTACGACTAGGGAGGGAGAAGGAGACAGAAAAGGTGCGAAGATGACAGATGGGATGAGCAAAAAAAAAAAGACACGTGCTACGATAGAGGTAGCACTTTTAGATGCGTTTTCTGAGTGGCGGGTCTCCTTAACCCAAAATCGTCGGATTTTAGTTTTTTTTTTCTTTGCATATTTTTTCGTTGTATACCTAGGCCATGGGATTGTTTATCGGGTAGAACCTTTATTTTTCCCCAAATCGTTTTTTGGGAGAGGTATAGAGCACCAAAAGCGAGGAGCCTCCGAAAAAAAAGGGTGGACCTCTACCGTAGCATGCGTCAAAAACAGATATGAAATAGAAAAGATAACATCGTGTAGTTCCTCGGTTCAGGAGCCTCGTCAGCCGGAAATGAGTTGGCCAAAAAGAGGTACAGTACCTCTATCGTAGAACGCGTCTGCTAGGTTTGGCCCCACCTGTCCTATTTGCGGACTTGACCACTCTAGTCCGCCCTTCGACGCACTGCTTATAATATATTTCATCCCTTTATAAACTTGATCATTGTGGGCATGGTGGTGCCCTCTCCCCGCAATAAAACGTATCTAGGGTGTAGCAGCTGGCCCCGCCGCCTGTATCGCCGGCGGGGCCATCTTCTTATAACTAACTGGGTGAATCGTGTTTTGTAGAGCTGTGAGTTGGCACGATTTAAGTCACCAACTAGTTATAAATCGGACTAACAGTTAGTCGTTTCCCGAAGGGGCCGACTTAGTTTCCATTTAAGGATTGTTTAATCTGGGATGCATAGTATCCTTTTCGGGCGCCACCCCCCCCGGCCGGGGAGAGGTAACTTGGCTCGCTTCGCTCGCCTGACTTAAGTCGGCAAGCCGGCTGGCCATCAGCTGACTTCGTCAGCCGACTTGCCGACTAAAGTCAGTTAGTCGGCTAACGGCACCTACCGATTAGTTATTGGTCGTGAAATCCTGCCGACTCACAGGTCTACTGTTTTGCCGTATGAGATTGAAGCGGAAAGGAAATAACTTTTTCAGTAACCAGTTGCCACGTATTATATTATTATTATTATTTTTATTGCCCTCCGACAACGTAGCGTACATGCCGTTCCGATACAAATCGAATATCCTTCCGTCAAGCAGTAGTGTCTCTCCTATGACTCTCTACCTACTGTTTCCCAATTTCCCTTTCCCACTTCTTTCCTTTTTTTGGTTTTTGTTTGTTTGTTTGTTGGTTTTTTACCACGTATATAATTGATTAAATAATCATGATTAATGATGGTGCTTTGGTCTCACCTGCCCTATTTGCTGACTTGACCACTCCAATCCCCCCTTCGAGGCACTGCTTAGAGCCCGCAATGTGTATACCTCGTCGAACCCAGAATATGAACCTTGATGAAGGCTGCGATAGGGGGGTCACGTTTAGAGCCTTTTTTTTCATCGACTCAAAGCCACTCGGGCGAGTGGTTGCCTAGGTGTTATTCGGTTTCGCGATATGCACCGCGGCCATGGAAGTGTTTGATGCGCTGCGCCAACAAAACGTAATTCAGCCCGTTTATGAGAGGTACCGAGCCGCGTGCGCGAGTGCGCGAGTGGCCTAAACTCGGTAGAGAAAATGGGGGCACCCCCCCCTATCGTAACCTTGTACAAGTCGGGGACGGTTAGGAGGGACTTTCAGTTTCGTCTTGTTGGCGTGTTTTGGGCCCAATGTACTTAACAAAGCAGCAGGAGGGGTAGGAGAAGGTTCGGCAACCAATAACGCCGCTACATAACGTCATACATCCCGTACGAGCACGCGCCACACACGTCGCCCGCAAAGACGAGTTTCGACGAAAATTTCGATCTCAAATCGCAAGTTGGGGCGCCTTTTGAATAAATACGCAAAAGTACAGCCGCCGAATATACAACCTACGTTGACAAGATAGTCCCGAAACACCGCAACGAGCACACAGAAGCGCGCTACCATAGGCTCAGCATTAATGGGCCGGAAAAATTGAAATGAGACTCATGCTACGGCGAAGGTGGACTATTTTTTTTTTCTGAGGTGCCTCACTTGACGAGCTTCATACCTCACCCACAAAACTTATTTTGAGTAAACCGAAAGTGCAACCCGACGACCAAACCCATGGCCTATGTAGATGAAGTATTCAGATTGCAAAACAAGCGTGACATTCCGACGATTTTTGAGTTAAGGAGCCCCGTCGTTCAGAAACAAAATTGTCCAAAAATGCTACCTCTTTCATATCACGCGTCGTGAGGAGCCGCAGACACGTTAGGTGTGTACTCCTAACGTAGGATCTATCCACCCACCGAATACACAGCCTCCGTAAAGAGGAGAGCAGCGATATGCCGCTGCTTTAGTATGCTCTCCGGCTTGATGTCCTCTCTTTTGCGACGCAAACTCTCTGCAGCATCGTCATCATGGCTCGACCCGTTGATACTTCCAACCGTGTTGGTGATCGGAGGCGCCGTCTCTGGTTGCATCCAGGAAGGTTTCCTGATGCCAAAATCTTCGATTTCGACCGAACCATTATCTTCGACGTTGTTCACCGACGGTGACAAATGGTCTTGACCACCACCACCACCGCAACCACCGCTGTTGTTTAGGTTGCTGCTGTTTGGGTTGTTGTTGCTGCTGCTGCTGCTGCTGTTGCTTCTGTTAAAGAAGCGACTAAAAGGAGAATACCTGGTGTCCTTCTTCTCCCTTATGTCCAGACGAGACAGGAGGAAAGGGGAGGGGAGGGGAGGGGAGGG
>JAYJMJ010219870.1:0-39464 GCA_036873875.1 Laminaria ephemera
GTCCGGGGGAACGGGGTTCCTCGCGATCTCTGGCATTTATACTTTTAGCCTTAGTTTTTATTTTTAAGGCGCGGCTATTGTAATTTCTTTTACGATAACAATAGTTTTGTAAGGGGGATTTATGAGGGTTTTTTGCTCGTTGGGACGGGTTTCCTCTCACTACCGTCGTAGATTTAGGTCATGGAGTTGCGTTCTATTTTCTTGGTTCGTCACAGTCATGTAAAGAGCCGATAGGGTGTTCCTATTTGGCTTTCAATATTGACGGTTACGCGTCGGTTCGGGTTATTGGCATTTTCTTACGTATTTGAATATAGACTTCTGTGCACAGTGGTTGTATGCGGCGGTGATGGCGTATCATGGGAGCACTCTTCGTCTGACCTGCCTGATTGAAGACTAATCCTATGAGCCTGAAAACATCTATCTCGACTCATAGTCACGAGCTATCCAACCTGCCTGCCGTCACTTGATTCTTTCTAGCTACGCTATGCCACGGTACCAGGGGTAATGGTATAGAGTATAGGCTCGCCAATATGAACCACCTATTAGGAGTGAGCCTCAGACTCATACTTGTTGCTCAAAGACCAGGTCGCTGTCCTATATCCGGTTTCATATCGACCAGAGGTGTTGAAACGTGGTTGTCTTCGTATTTTGTCATCATATTTTTGCGGGACATTCGGAAAGGGTGCCCCTTGCTTCGATTTCTCTATGACCCGGAGTGCTGGGAGTTGCACGCGAAGACAGCTGCCAGCAGTCACCAGCACAAATCTAACTTGCTACTGTACCTAACAAAAAAGTGGCCAATCCGGATACTTGTTTTGCGTTTACTTCGTTCAGGCCATCAACCCAACCCACGCCATCCCATGCGTCTCCGCGTTGCCACTGAATTCAATGTATCCCTACTCGGCATAATGTGTAGCATTGCCATAAGTTAGTATTGTACCAGGGTACCAGGGTACAGTACTGTACATGATATTGTATGGTGTGTACTGAAACAACCAACACCAACCCATGAAGATACAATATTAGTATGGCGCATATTGGGGGTTAGTAGCCTCCCCGATCTGCTCCTGGCGCGTGGAGTCTGGTCTGCAACAAAATACGAACCCGCACCGTCCCGTGTTTCTCCGCGTTGCCATTGAATTCAATATACAGTACCCAAATCCCCATAATGTACATAAAATGTACAGCATTGCATTATACCAGGATTGTAACAGGGCCCCAGGGGACAGTACTGTACATGATATTGCATGGTGTGTACTGAAACAATCAACACAAACCCGTCAAGTCACAATATCGGTATGGCGAACGTTGGCGGTGATTGGCCTCCGCGACCTGCTCCTGGCGCGTGGGGTCGGGTCCGCACCAGTCGAGTCCTAGTCTGTTAATCTGCACCGTACAACTCTACAGGGAACTTCGTTTTACGGGTGCTGTCGTCGCCCTCAAGCACTACACTGTAGTCGTACACAATGCACACGGCGGGTGTGTTTTTTGTTGTTGTGAAGAGAGTTAAAAAAAATTAGATTTTTTAGTATCTGGCATATATTTTAAAACATTGTCAACCGCTGTTGACCCAAGCGGTACGGGTAGGTTTAGGGTCCATTGTGAGTGTCTTGCACGAGTTTCGTATTGAGCTCAGTGTAAACGTGATTAATATGAGATTTATATTGCAAATCGGCATGTGTCTTGCTCTTGCTCCTACTAGTCTGTCTTATCTGGGGTGTGCCACATTCTTGTGTTTTTCGGCGTAGCCATGGTTGACCCTAACCCTAACCCTAACCCTAACCCAGCCCCCCTAACCCTATAACCCATGCGAAGTAAAGGCCGAAAAGCGTGCCGAGACGTGCCATGGGGCAACATGGTTGGAAATGTCTCATAATGTGTATCACTGCTTATCTGGGTGGTCAAAACGCAGTGATACACATTATTAGACATTTCCAACCATTGGCCAAAACGCAGTGATACACTTTATTAGACATATTTAGCCATTTTGCCCCATGGCACATCGCGGCACGTTTTTTGGTTTTTATTTCGTATGGGTTTGGGTTAGGGTTAGGGTTAGGGTGGGTCAACCATGGCTACGCCAAACAACACATTAATGTAGTGTTAGGGTTAGGGCGGGTCAACCATGGCTACGCCAAAAACCACAACCTAGCCCTAACCTTAACCCTAACCCTAATCCATACGAAATAAAGGCCGAAAAAAGGGCCGCGACGGGCCATGGGGCCAAATGGTTGGAGATGTCTAATAGTGTGTATCACTGCAAAACGAGCGCATTTTCCTATACTGCTGTACCTGGTAGGCAATTTCATAGCTTCATCCAAACATTGAGCCTTATGTTTTTATTGGGTTCTTTTTTAGTCATGGGCTTGTAGTACTCAGTAATTATGATAGTTTCGGAATTGTTTTAGTGCCAGTTTCATTGCTACCTGTTTTTTTTTGCCGACATGCCATGATCGATTCATGCCGTGTTCTACTACTACTGTCTTGTAGATGAAACAATTCTAACGACTGCTGGAATCGTTTCATTCCTAGTTTTTCCCGCCATTTCAGTAACTGTTCATACTGTGCTAATACTGTTTGCTCGAAACACTCACTCCTCCGGCTGCTACGGGCGCCCCTCCCCGATCAACGTAGTAAGCTAAATGCCAATCATTCTCCGCACACAAAGTGGTAGGTCGTGTCCCTACTCTGCTCTCAGCAGGCGCGCCATTTCATTAGTTTGTGGTCTGTTACGTATGCTATAAATACAACATTTCATCCATCGTATCACATCATCACACTAATACCATGATGTATGAGGCGTAGGCGAACCAATTGCACGTTTCTGTTTAACGTATTATTCGTCATTTACGCCAACGAATTTTACTCTTTAATCACCAAGACGGCGCGAAGCGACCGAAATTTTAACAAAATATTTACACCAGTTTAATATTTGGGCCATGGTCTTGGGATCACTTTCACAAAGCGCTGCGTCGTCCGACGCAGAAACCTTGTACTGTACGGCAACTAACTGCACATATAGTATCCCAGCCATTTTGTTGTGCGACCGTACTATTCAATATACAGGCGTCACACGCTCTCTCAGCTACACTGTACCACGCTACTCTCTTATACTTGCATCCACATGCTACCGCAGCAACACAGGGCACCACAACAGCACTGCTTGCTTGATGTCCTCCAACGGCTCAATGAACTACCTATGTGTGGTGTATTGGTGCCGTGTAGTTGCTTTTCAAGCACAAAATGAGGTTTGCCGTACATTTGTTGGGTTGCGCCGCAAGATGGCAGTCCCGCCGTCTGCCACGCTACCACGTAACTATGTTGGTTGTCGTTAGAAATTTTCAAGGCTTTTCACGGTATCTGACAATTGAGGCGGGACGGGATGGGAGTGTTTTCATCGGTTTGGCAGGGTGAAAAATGAAGACGGGACGAGAGGGTAAAAGTAAGGACCCATATTGTTGGCGGGACGGGACAGTGGGTGGAAAAATTCTCCACTGGACGGGACGGTAAAGCACAACGATCTATTTTTTCACGACGGGACGGAACGGTAAATTAAGAAATATTGTTTTTCGCGGCGTGACGGGACCGTACGTATTTTTTTCACGACGGGACGGGACGACGGTAAATATATATTTTCACGGCAAGACTGGATGGAAAACCAACATTTTCACGACGGGACGGGGCGGTAAATGTATTTTCTCTCGACGGAACCGGACAATAAATTGAATTGGGCAATGTGTGTATTCCCTCCGGCCCGACAACCAAGCACCGAGGATCGAGCACCGAGCAGCACCCACGACCTACTTGTACGATAAGTTTTCTGATTGTCCGATTGTTTCTTCTATGAAGCATTTTTTTTTTCCGTCTACAGAGTATCACTATTTGATTTATTTCGCTTCGGTTTGTCTCTTGTGCCGTCAGTTTTTCGGATACAAACGGTCGCAACTACTCGCATGTACTGGATGTTCCGCTCGTGGTCTATTACGGCTGTTGGGTGGTGACGTGGAAACGTACTTGTACTATGAATACTCACTATTGAGGGTGTCAAAATTGGTCACAAAGCGGGATGTTTTCGTTCAAGTGGGGGGAATTGGTGGTAATGAGAACGTAGTACAGAAGTTTAGTAGGTTTGCGGGGGTATAGCCCCCCCAACTTAAAATCAAAATGGGGGATCCTTTTTAACCCTCTACTGTCGCGGTCCCGTTACCACCAATACCCAATACCGTGCCAGAACCAAAAACAAAACGGTGTGCGTGTTCGGCATGGGCTGCGGGTGTCTTGCCAGCGCGTCAGAATTGAACCTGATCCGGTTTGGGGCAAGAGCGGGCACATCCCGCGGCCGTGGTACCCTATACCCCCAAATGGCCCAAACACCGGGGGGTATACCCCCCTTTGACCATTACCCAGTATATTTTTACTCGACAGACCGGGACGGTAAATCGAATTTTCCTGGACGGGACGGGTAATTATGCGTTTTGACGAGAAGTGTTCCCACACGAGGGACGTCTTTTGGAGTCTGCCGATCCCTGCTCCAAGAAGTGTTGCTGTGCCAGCCCGTGGCTGTTGTGGTGGTGGTGCTTGCGTTGCGGTTCTGATGGATGGCGGTACGAATGGTTTTGCTTGGTGGGCGGTGGTGGTTACACTGCTTGGGCTGTGGCTAAGGTGGTTGGGTTGGTGGGGGGTGGTAGTGGCGGTGACGGCAGTAGCGGTGCTCTGTTGGTCGGCCGCGCCATTCCGGAATGCCTTCATGGCGTCGTGCCGGTGTCGGACTCGTATTGCTGGTGGAAGTGCTGGAAGGATTCGAGGTGTGGGATGTTATCTTGTGTCTGGTGTGTGTGAGGTGGATGATAGGTGCGTAGCTCTGTACCTAGTCAGGCGAGCGAAGGGAACAAAAAAAGCCCCCTCCGGCCGAGGGGCCCCGCTGGAGGCGCCCCCGGAGTGCCCGCCGGAGGCACCTCCGGAGAATCTCGCTAAATGCGCCGCTGAAGGTAACACGTACGCTTTTTGTCTTCTTTTACTAACAAAAAGTATGATAGAACGGCCAAGTTTGTCTCTAATTCATGATCACGAAACAGGTGCATTCTAGAGTTCGTCTCAGTTTATAGGACTTTCAAGAGTACCAAAAATATGGACATGCCGTCCCGGTTTGGGGTTCTCTCACTGCCGTTACGTTGTGTCGTAACGGTACATATATTTGCGGCAGGCAGTAGCACACCACCAGTTAAAACAGAAAACAAAGTGAAATAGATTGGGATCTCTCCTACGACAGGAGCATAGACAAGAAGATATCACGAGTAGTCGCCGGCGATGACGAAACCTCCCTGCAATCCTACAACTGGAGCACTAAATTGCACGCCACACGCTATTACCAGGGTTTTAGTGTTTGAGGGTGAAATGTTTGTCGGGCCCACCCCAACAGACCACACCTCCATTTTGACTGGCCAACTCCAATGCCACCCCACACCCGGATTCCACCGGCTATTCTTTTGGGTCTAGGTTAGGGCTTAGACTTCTGGTTGGGTCGGGACCTGAACCCACCCGGCGGCGGTGAGCGCTTGAGCGAGAGCCGTAATCGTTTGGCTTGCAAGTAATGCTGCAGTTCTACGAATGCAAGTAGCTGCGCCCGCCGGCGATTGAAGAACGGTTCATAGTTGAGCTATCTACGGCCCTCATTGGTATTGGATCAGATACCAACTTAGACTGCACACCAACCCAAATGTGTTCTACACGTTTTCGTTACCGAGCATGCACAGAACCGATCAGGCAATGCGTATAGTGGTCGTAAAAATAGAAATAGGCAATCCAGAAGCCGATCAGGCAACGGCGTCGTCGTCGTCGTAAAAAGAACGACACTTGTAAGATATCCGGCGGCAACATTGTGGTGGGCCGCGATGAGTTGCAGATGGAGCCGCACGATGACACCGCTCGATATTTATCTAGGATAAAGTATGGAAGTCGGGGAAATTGGTGTGGCACACGTGGTTCCAGTATTATGGGAAAGCAACACATTATAACTGGCTTGAACACCATTATCTTAGACCTTAACCATAATCCCAACGCAAACCCTATCCACAGAAAGTTGTCTGGAAACAATCCGACGTTTCGTTTTGTAAAAATTTGGTCCACCACAATAAAAGTCAGGTAATAAAAGGTTCTCCGATCCCCATAGTTGATCCTAGATAACAAGTGAATGGTGTGGTCAAGACTACTGCTGTGCAAAATACCTCTCTCTGTACTCGCAACGTGGTCTTGCAATTTGTCGACGGGAAATACGTACCAGGTACCACGTACGTAACAAGCCTTCCTACAAACGAGGAAACCCAAAGACGAAAAAAGTTGGATAACTGGCACCGTCGCAACTAACTCTAATACCTAGCCAGCTAAATAACTAGCTTGCGGGTTTTAGTCATCCAACTCACAGCCCTACCAATTTCGCAACTTCGTAATTCGAAAAAAACAAGGAATCGGAATTAAATTTACCGTCCCGCCCGGTCGGGAATAGATAACACCATGTTACAGACATCGGACACAAGAAGACGTGACTTGGACAGAAGAAGTGACCGTATGGGAGTGACGCCGACGGATGGATAGGACAGTAAGGACAGGTTTGTCGGCGGGACAGGACCGAAAGCAGCTTTTTTTACGGCGGGACGTGACGGTAGGCGTACAATTTTGCGACAGGACAAACCGGTAAATACACATTTTATAGACGGGACGGGACGGAAATTCAAATTTGCATGGCAGGACGGAACGGTACGGTACGACGGGTCAGGGTTTTGACGACGGGGCGGGATGGTAGATTTCAATGGGTGATTTTGTCGATGGGACGTGACGGGACGCTGGGCCAATTTGACAACTGTTTTACCGTCCCGATCTGTCTCGTCCCGCCGCTAGCGTCAATACCGTACCTCCAACATACCGTGAAAAGCCTTGGAAATTTGAACCCAGAATTTTGTGACAGGGATGAAACCTGAATTTTCCCGGTGAAATTATGCTAATTTCGTCGCTAGATTCCATTTTTTACAAAATAACCATACGCGGCGTGCGGGGTGGCATAATGTTCATACGAGACATTCGGGATTGAACGCACGGTTCACATTTGCTCCGAATCGATGGTCGGATGATCTGCTGATCCAGGGTCTGGCACGTGCAAACAGCTGCACAAGGGCAAGGGGGTGGCGACCTCGAGATATACTTCCAAAGTGAGCCACGAAGCCACTGTGACTAAGCTCCCTCCAACACACGGATCCGGCAAAATTGCACACTCGCTAAAGCGAGCCATCATATCACTGCCTTCTCGCCGAAGCGAGTCACGATGCAGCAGGGCATTAATTAGGGGTCAAGCGTCTGTTGCTCGCACCAAGAGGTTGAAGGTGAGTTGTGCGGGTCGCCGGAGGCAAACATTTGCCATATAAGCGTGAATATAGGGCCGACAACCATCTGACCAAGTCCGTTTAAACGCTTAAATTGTTCTTTTACCTACGGCAAACACAACAAAAGATACCTCAATTTTTTCCCTCGCCTACGGCGGACATGCGCAACATATTGTTCGCTTGCGGCGAAAAAAGTGGCGCGGCGCCAAACGCGCGTTGCGCTGGGCGCACCACGCCACCCGGCGCCCGTTGAGCAAAGCAGCAAATTCCGACCAAACAAGTTGCTCGCGCGCAATAGATCAACTCAAAAATGAATGCCCTGCCATACAGTAGCACAGCAGTGGCTGGGCTGTGCCAGGTTTCGACAGCCACTGTGACGAAGCTCCCACCAACACACGGGGCCGGAAAACTGCCTACTCTCCAAAGCGAGCCACCATAACCCTGCCTTCTAAGCAAATTGAGCCACAATATCACAGCATCGAATGTGTGTACTTGGGCGGGGCTATTAGAGCAGAGAGACAGCTCAACGTCAAGATAATCCGGTGTCTTCACAGGGTAATCCGGCGTGTTTCCAGCGGTACAAGAAGGAAATCTATGACCACTTGGGTGTGCGCCTGCGGCTGAAGGTGCGAATGCTAAAGGCGGAGGTGATCGAGACGCTACTCTACGGGTGCGTGACATGGAGCCCGAACAAGCCTGACTACGACAAGCTACGGCAGGTTCACCACTCCATGCTCCTCCGTTGCCTTGGCTGGTGGAAACGGAAGGGCGACAACCACACCCTCTCGTACGTCGACGCGCTTGCCAAGACAAATTTCGAGAGCATTGAAGCAAAGGTGCGGAGACGGAACACATGGTTCCCGGGATTCGTGGCACGTATGAGGGAGGAGCGTCTTCCAAGGAGGGTGATGTTTGGAGAACTGGTTAGTTAGGGGTAAGTGCTACGCCGAGAGGCAAGAGAACGATTGGATGGTGCGCCTCGAGGAAGATATGACGGAATTTAGGATGAAGTTCGAGGGGTGGCGAAAGGCTGCACAGAAGGCCGGCAGATGGGTTCGACTGGTCCAGGAGGGAAGGAAGGGATCCATGCGGAAATGGCATGATGCGGGGAGCTGTAGAGCAGCAGAGCGACACGCAAAGCCCGCGGTCGCTCCACCGATCGTTAACACCAATACGCGGCGGAGGTGAGGGGCGGGAGGGAGAGGAGAGGGGAGGGGGGGGGGGAGGGGGAGTCCTGCTCAAGAGACTGAAGCCTGGGTTTGGCCATCATCGTCCTTCCCCGTATGTGTGCCTTCCCATGGCCGTAAGTAGCTAGCGTAAGGCCGCCCGGATTTCTTCACCTTGCTGTGTTGACCCCTCAGTGCCTTTTATACATTTGATGCCTTCTATGTGCTCAATGCCTGCCTAGGTCACTTCCTAGGATCTGCTATTATCATGGTGTTTTTGCTATCCTTTCCTTGTTTTTTTTTTTTTCCATTGCCTCGGGTCATTCGTACACATGCGTGTTGATAGCGCCGGCTGGTCGGCTGGTTGATATGGTTCGCTACACACCCCTGCTGGCCAGCTCACGTATGTATTTACTTGTTACGTGTAATACGTGTTCGCCTTTTTGTTTTATCTGGTTATTTTTCGGACGCGTGCTTTGTTCAATCCATCTTAGCGCTGTGTTGTTTGCCTTTACCTTGCTTACCTCAATGTACCCCCCCCGCTGGCGAGTCTACGTATCTTCTTACGTACGTATTGGCTTCCTGCTTCGGTTTCTTCATCGCGTTTTTATTTCTGTCTTCCAACATGTTTTTTCTCCTCGGATTTGTACCTTATTTGGTTTCTTTGGTGGCCTGCGCTGTAGTGGGTTTCAGTTGCGCGTCTCGAAACGTATGTAGCAGTGTGGGCCTGATACGTACGCACGCTGACTTCCGATTTCACTTCTATGTATATTTTGTTTGGCGGATGTGCGACTTGCTTCAGCTACGACATATATATACGAGTACCACGTTTGGTTTGGTTTGTTTTTTTAATGGGGTATTCTTCCACTCCAGAGTGACTGGAGCCTGTCCTGTGACCACGGACATGAACATGAGAGTTAATGTGAGAACAACAACAACAACAACAACACTGGCTAGGTTGTACCAGGTATGGGTTGTGCCAAACCCACCGACGCCCCGCACATATATTTGAGTTATTTCCAAGGAGTATGTAACACAAACTATATAACAGGGGACAGCAGAGTGTTTTTTCGCGTGGTATCACGCGGGATTCTCTTGATGAAGTCCCTCTGTTTGTGTCAGCCGCCAGCAACGCACGACTCCCTGAAACTGCCTTCTCGCCAAAGCGAGGCAACAAGCCACTGTGACTCCGCTTCCAGCAACACGCGGATCTGGCATACTACCTTCTAGCCAAAGCGAGCCACCATAGCACGGCCGTGGCATCTCACAAAACACATGGCCCTTATCTCGCAACGCGTTGGGTTGTGTAAAAAAACAAACTATTAATAGAGTTTTCTCCCACCAACCACAATGTATTGTTGTTAGGATTCCTGACACTGAATCACACGATAGACCCCAACAACAACAAAAACTCACCTCGCCGCCCATCAGCAACAGGCACCAGGTATTACATATCTAGTAGCTACAGCAGCAGCGGCAGCAGCATCAGCAACGGCGGCGGCAGCAGCAGCAGCAGCGGCTGTGGTGGCGGCTGTGGCAGTGATTCGGCGACAAAATACTACACAGCAGCAGCCCCCAAACCTTGGGGACAAGACGAACCAAGACGCTCGCTTTGCATCGCCGGAGACTGCCAGTCTCCGGACGCAGTCTGTCTCTAAATGTAGACAACTTGCGCGAGTGGCTCGATACCTCACTCACAAACAGACTGCAACAAACTTGGTTGGTGGAGCGTAACAAGCAATTATATCGTGGTGCTTATCGCGAAACCGAAAATCGCATTGGTATAGTCACTCGCGTGAATGGCTCTAGGCCGTGTAGAAAACTAACGCCTTAAACGTGACCCCCATACCGCAATCTCGGTCGGCGCCGATAAGCAGCCTCTGCTGCGGCACCTCTAGCTGGAATACTCTGGCCTTCCTTGCCCTTCGACCTTACGTTGGCGGTGCCTCCGACCTCCGCCGGGCCTTTTGCTAGCATAACTTTAGCGTAGACAGGAAGGTTTTTTGCACGCCCACTCGGCGACTGGCCTTGCTACAGTCCACACCTCATACAAAACACGTGCATGCTGGTGTCTGGCGTGCTCGAGGGGGGCAACGTCTATTCGTACTCTGGGGGGTAGCAGAATGGCGGGGTGAACTACCTGCTAAACGTTCGAATTACGCAGGAGCAAGTTTTGCGCAGACCGTTGATAATGGCATGGTGGTGGTTGACAAAAAAACTTCCAAACTATTTTTTGGGTACTTTGCTGACGAGGTTGCCCTAAGGTTAGGGTTAGTCTTAGTAACCCTAACCCTAACCCCAACCCTAAGTTGCTCTGGAGACTAAACGATGGAAAAAGACAATATTTGTGGTTCTTTATTTGTCAAGCGGCCAAACTCGTCAATGTTCATCAAGCCTCGGTCAGCTTTGTCCAACAACCACGATTGACCTTCGATCTCGAGATTAAGACAATCCATGACCTGCCCTCTTCGTTCCGGACAAGGCCACATGAGTGTAGGTGACAGCGTCGAACGGTTCATGTTGATCCACGCTCTAGGGCGCGAGAGGTTGCCAGCGTTGTCCTGAGGTCTTCCGTCAAATGCTCAAATCATGGTGTTTGCCCGTTGGGAGACGATCGAGAGTTTTTGTCTCTGGTTTCCACACACCATCCGCCAAATGAATCTGAAACAGCAGTCTCGCCGGCGCTCGCCACCCATCACCAGCGGTAGTGTGAGCACTGTACACCAACGGTGGGTCGGAGCCCCTAACGAGATCGTCACGTTCGGATTTCACGAAGCCGTTGTTGATTACATCGAACGAAGTGTGTGGAGGACACGAATACTCGCTGTTTCTAATCCAAGACCTGCTTGAGAATTTCTCAACCGGATGCTGCCCAAGATCGCCGACACAAGTCCATTTTTTCCAGAAAATTGGAAAGTTCCAATAAACACTAAAAAAACCTCGGGCCAATAGACAACCGTTTAGGAAACGTGTGGCTGGTACCTTCTAAAATTTACCAGGAATCTGTTATGCTATAAAACGGCTTGCCACTAGCAACGGTGTATCTGTTTTTGTATATTTCGTTTGCAGCAACTGGATACCAGGTATCGTTTGTGGAAAGACGTAGTAACCGTCTTTTAGCTTTTCTTTTCATTTTCCGAATCCCGTTTTTCGTCGGTGGGTGAATATGAATGGGTCGGCTACACACGGTATGGTATATGGTACCGGCATGTTTCTATACAGTGAGTAGGCTGGTGGGGTTAGCTGGTGGGGGCAGGTGGTTCTGTGGTACGGTACCCTGGTGGTATGTATGCAGTGAAGATCGTTGAGCGCTCTGAGAGGTGACGGCATCTCGTGCCCACGCCGTCCATCGCTAGCGCCCTAGCAGTAGCGTCGGGATATACCGTCTGGTATCTATTTTCGTATCTTTCGTTTACGGCAGTCGAATACCAGGTATCGTTTGGGGAAAGACGTAACCCTCGTTTAGATTTTTTGTTCATGTTTAGACTCCCATTTTTCTTTGGTCGATGAATATGAATGGGTCGGCTACTTACGGAATGATATGCCGTACCGGTATGTTTCTACACAGTGAGTACGCTGGTGGGGTGAGCTGATGGGGGCAGGTGGCACTCACTGTGGTACGGTACCCTGGTGGTATGTATGGAGAGAAGATCGTCGAGTGCTCTGTGAGGTGGTGGCATCTCATGCCCACGCGGTTCCTCGCGAGCGCCTCCAGCAGCAGCATCGAGATTTATTGTCTGGTATCTTTTTTCGTATCTTTCGTTTGCAGCAGTCGGATACCGGGAATCTCTTGTGGAAAGACGTAACCGTCGCTCAGATTCTCAATCTATTTTCCGAGTCCCATTTTTCTTGGTTGATGAATATTAATGGGTCGGCTACATACGGTATGGTATGCGGTACCGATATGTTTCTAAACGGTGAGTAGGCTGGTGCGGTTGGCTGGAAGGGGCAGATGGCTCTGTGGTACGGTACCCTGGTGGTATGTATGGCGTGAAGATCGTAAAGAGCTCTGTGAGGTGATGGCTTCTCCTGCCCACGCGGTCGCCCGCGAGCGCCCTCCAGCAGCAGTGTCGAGATATACCGTCTGGTATCTTTTTTCGTATCTTTCGTTTGCAGCAGTCGGATGCCAGGTATCGTTTGTGGAAAGACGGAACCATCGTTTAGATTTTCGTTTTATTTTCTTAGTCCCGCTTTTTCGTTTTTGATGAATATGAATGGGTCGGCTACATAAAGTATGGTATGCGATACCGGTGTGTTACTACGCAGTGAGTACGCTGCTGGTGGGGTTAGGTGGCGGGCTCAGGTGGCTCTGTGGTACGCTACCCTGGTGGTATGTATGGAGTGAAGATCATTGAGCGCTCTGTGAGGTGATGACATCTCGTGCCCACTCGGTCGCCCGCGAGCGCCCACCATCAGCAGCGTCGAGATATACGGTCTGGAATATATTTTCGTGTCTTTCGTTTGCAGCAGTCGGATACCAGGTATCTTTTGTTGAAAGAGGTAACCGTCGTGTAGATTTTCTTCTATTTTCTGAATCCCATTTCTTCTTGGTCGATGAAAATGAATGTGTCGGCTACATACAGTATGGTATACGGTTTCGGTATGTTTCTACACTGCAAGGAGGCTGGTGGGGTTAGCAGGTGGATGCAGGTGGCACTGTGGTACGGTACTCTGGTGGTGTCTATGGCGTGAAGATCGTTGAGCGCTCTGTGAGGTGATGGCATCTCGTGCCCACGCGATCCCTCGCGAGCGCCTCCAGCAGTAGCGTCGAGATATACCGTCTGGTACCTTCTTTCGTACCTTTCGTTTGCAGCAGTCGGATACCAGGTATTTTTTTACGTAACCGTCGTTTAGATTTATAATATATTTTCCGTGTCCCATTTTTCTTGGTCGATGAATATGAATGGGTCGGCTACATACGGTATGGTATACAGTGGTACGCGTATAATTCTTCCACACAGTTTGTTGGCTGGTAGGGTTAACCGATGGTGGGTCAGGTGGCTCTGTAGTACGATACCCTGGTGGTATCTGTTGATTGAAGGTCGTCGAGCGCTCTCTGAGGTTATTATGGCATCTCGTGCCCACGCGGTGTCCCCCGAGCGCCCTCGAGCAGCAGTGTCGAGGTATACCGTCTGGTATCTGTTTTCGTATCTTTTGTTTGCAGCAGTCAGATACCGGGTATCTTTTGTGGAAAGACGGAACCATCGTTTAGATTTTGAATACATTTGCCGAGTCATATATTTTCTTGGTCGATGAATATGAATGGGTCGGCTACATACGGTATGGTATGCGGTACCGATATGTTTCTACACAATGAGTGGGTTGGTGGGGTTAGCTGATGAGGTCAGGTGGCTCTGTGGTACGGTACCCTGGTGGTATGTATTGAGTGAAGGTCGTCGAGCGCTCTGTGAGGTGATGGCATCTCGTACCCACGCGGTCCACCACCGGCGCCCTCCAGCGACAGCGTCGAGATTAACCGTCTGTTATGTTGTTTCGTATATTTCATTTGCAGCAGTCGGATATCAGGCATCTTTTTGTGGAAAGAGGTAATTACTAACCGTTGTTTAGATTTTTATTTAAATATTCGAGTCCCAACTTTTCTTGATCGATGAATATGAATGGGTCGGCTACATACGGTATATATGGTATGCGGTACCGGTAAGTCTCTACACAGTGAGTAGGCTGGTGGGGTTAGCTGGTGGTGACAGGTGGCCCTGTGGTACGGTAGCCTTGTTGTATGTATGTATGGAGTGAAGATCGTTGAGCGCTCTGTGAGATGATGGCATCTCGTGCCCACGCGCTCCCCCGTGGGCGCCCTCCAGCTGCAGCGTCGAGATATACCGTCTGGTATATGTTTTCGTGTCTTGCGTTTGCAGCAGCCGGATACCAGGTATCTTTTGTGGAAAGACGTAACCGTCGATAAGATATATATATTTTTTCCGAGTCGCATTTATTCTTGGTCGATGAATACGAATGGGTCGGCTATATACGGTATTGTATGAGGTACCGATATGTGTCTATACAGTGAGTAGGCTGGTGGGGTTAGCTGGTGGTGGCAGGTGGTTCTTTGGCACGGTAACCTGGTGATATGTGTAGAGTGAAGGTCGTTGAGCGCTCTGTGAGGCGATGGCGTCTCGTGCCCACGCCGTCCTCTGCGAGTGCCCTCCGGCAGTAGCGTCGAGATAATATACCGCCTGGTAACTTTTTTCGTATCTTTCGATTACAGCAGTCGGATACCAGGTATCTTTTGAGGAAAGTCGTAACCGTCGTTTAGATTTTCTTTTCGTTTTCCGACTCCCATTTTTTCTTGGTTGATTGATATGAATGGGTCGACTACATACAGTATAGTATGGTATGCGGTACCGATATGTTTCAACACAGTGAGTAGGCTGGTGGGGTTAGCTGGGTCAGGTGACTCTGTGGTACGGTACCATGGCGGTATGTATGGAGTGAAGATCGTTGAGCGCTCTGTGAGGTGAAGGCATCTCGTGCCCACGCGGTCCCCCTTTCGCGCCCTCCAGAAGTAGCGTCGAAATTAACCGTCTGATACGAAGTATATTTTTTCGTATCTTTCGTTTGCAGCAGTCGGATACCAGGTACCTTTTGTGAAAAGACGTAAAAAACAATACAGAAGAAAGTCGAGGACCGCTTGCCTCGTACCTCGTACGTATATTCATGCGATTCGAAAGGTGAAAACAACAATGTCGAACACAAGTGAATGGCTCGGATGTTTGTTTACACCAGTCGAAGGTACGTGGGAAGTCGTGTGCATAATATTGATGGTGATGTTATCTCTACAGTATATTTCCCTAAAATTGAGCCCGTGGTCACAGAAAAGATTACATCGGTATCCTGATGGACGATAGAGGAAACTAGCACGAGTGTGCACACACCATGTCCCCGGTAGGGGTGGTACCCCCGCTTTCACGGCTGAGTATCGGCCACAGGTGTGAGTGGCACTGTACCTCCACTAAAAACAGACTGAACGACATTTTGCCGGGGAAACGAAGCAAACAATTTCACGGCGGTGGTACATATCACGAACCCGCGGAATCACAAAACATTGGAGACTGCAAAATAACGGGGTGACCACTCGCGCGAGTGCCTCAAGGGCGCTGAAAACAGAGGTTCTTAAAGTCACCCCCGCACTGTAGCATAGCTCTGCCAAAAAGTAGTAGGTGCACCGCAAAACGCTATTATACCTGTATAAAGGCGCAATACCCAATGTTTGGGAACGGCAACACGGGCTGCGGTATGCCACTCCGTATCACTTGTAAACCAAAAATGCCACAAACCTGTCCTCCTATATTATACCAGAAACCAAAAGAGTACGACAACCAAAAAGGAAAAAAAAAAGGAAATTAAAATAAATGAAACAAATCCAGACACACGTGCTCATCGGGCCGGACCCGAAATAATAAACGAGGGAAAAAACATAAACAAACATGCGCTCAGGGCGCTGGCCGAGTTCCAACGCCACGATGTTTCTGTGTGCGGGAATTCCTATGCCCGCCTGGTGAACTGAAGAACGGAAGAAGATCAATAATGGCCAGACGAGCAGAACCAAGAACACAATCCACCCCCGATACCCACCGGATGGTTTAATTGAACGTCTAAAAATATGCTGTGCCACACCGCCACCGAGAAGGGTAAAGGCAAGAATGTCCAACCGCACTCGACGAAAATGGCGGCATCATACCGCTGCAATTCGTCGTCACCCTTCACCCAGCAGTGGTGCAACTTCTGCCCTTGCGGTCAATTAAATCTACGGCATTATAGTAGTATACCCCCATGAGCACTACCGGGGTAAGGGTCTGCACCTCACTCAAAACTGGACTTTGAAATATTTTGTTGGCGAAGCGTAACATGCAATATTATAGCCGTGCATGCTGAGAGACCGAAAATCACAATCGGGTAGCAATTTTCCGAAATGTTCTGAAACGCCGAGAAACGAGACCCACGACAGGACCACCCTACCGTAGCCTTGATCGGCTACACATCTACACGTACCTTCGCCCGAGATTTTTCGGATGCTTTGGCTATGACCCGAGCTACGGCAGGTGGGGTACACCCGTTTCCACTGTCGAGGTTAGGCCACTAGTAGTGCGAGCGGCCCTGTACCTCGCTCCAACGAGAACACCAAACAGTTTGGTTGGCGCGGAGAAACAAATCGTTTCCTACGCCGGTGCTTATCGCGAAATACGATAGCCGTTTGCGCGAGTAGTTGTAACCTGCTGAAGCATAGTACAGGAAAGGGATCTTCCTTCCGTTGCCTTGGTCCTATGAGAGTATTTCGTCGCCTGGTCAACTGCGCGTGGTGAGACACCCGTTCATTACGATGTCACAGTTACATACTCGTAACTATCTGCGATGGGATCAGGGTCTTAGCTTTACACTCCTCCGATCTAGCTCAAGGACGTAATATGCATCGTTACTGAATGTAAACACGGAACCCAACTACATTTCGCTCTTCTTACCCCCCCGCCTCCCCCCCTTCGAAAGAATCATGGGATAGGCGGGTGTGAGGGAAATAATCACTAACGGGTAGCTTTGTTGACCAGCCCAGTGACCACCAGTTTTTATCTTCCCGTTCACGAGAAAAGACCGCGACTCGCTTGTACCAGCATGGGTTGGATAGCCCTACACAAGTGACAACTCATACAAGACTGGGATCGTCCTTTACGTCCTTCCACTATGACCCAGAATATCGACGCAGATGTGCTTGATTCTCAATACCAATAAGTCGCATTTAGTCGTCCCCGCGATTGCTGAGGCCGTGGCTACGTCTACGAATTCACAGCTATCGTCTGCTGGGTTTGTATTTTTTCACGATCGTTATCAACGCAATCAAATATTTTCTCAAAATAAACGGTTTCAGTATGAACCCCCAAGAATGTTCTAATACGGTAGTGGCCCATATTCTCATAGCGTCAGTGTGTGCCAGCCGCAAATATCGGCACTACAAGCGGCAACCGGCCCTACTCCGCATACTGTCACTATTGGCTGTTCTCATCTGTGCCACGCGACTTCATAGGCGCTATAGCGAGCAACCAGCACTACATGCCATCTGTGCCAGGCGATTTCACAGGAGCTCTACCGGGCAACCGGTACTACTCAACCGGCACTACAGAGGGATCACTACAATAGGCCCAATGTTTTGACGGCAGCCCAAGCCCGCACATGCATAGTCCGCGTTCGGTGCATCCATCTACCCCGTCCTTTCTCACAAAAAAACACGTATCTCGCGACCTAATGGTACGAGTGTACCTAGATTTCTGAAGGCCGTTACTGATAGTAACAGATAGGGTCAGATAGTATCAGATATTTTCAGATGGTATCAGATAATATCAGATAGTATCAGATAGTATCAGATAGTATCGGATAGTTCCTGGTCTAACGGTAGTGGGTCTACCCCAATTTTCTCTACCGCTGTTTTGTTGGCACAGCGCAAGTGCGAAGAATCGCAAGGTAGTGCAATATCGCTTAATAAAAAGCATAACTTCTGGAAGACCATAAACAAATAGGGTAGTCACTCTTACGAGTGGCTCCGGACTGCTGAAAAACGAAACTATAGATGCCCTCTCTACCGTAGCATGAGTTAGTATCTGATACTGTCAGAAAGTATCAGGACATCTCTACCTCGCTGAACATTTGACTGTGATAAACAATGAACGTACAGCCCCATGAATAATCTCATGGCCAAGGCACACAGTGGATGCTTTTGTAAAACACAAGTAAAGTAAAGACGATATTGGATAGTTCCTCGGTTGAGGATCCCCGTCGTTCAGAAACGTGTTAGATTGAACGTGCCTCCCCCATCGTTTCACAGGTGTAACGCAGCCCCCACCCATTTACGTAGACACCACCCTTTTACACAAGCACATGCCTCCCTATACCGAACCCCAAGGAATGTAGAGGGATCGCTATTACGGTAAGTCTCCACACCACCTTTTGTCATCAGCGACGTGCCCTCCACGCAGCCTCTTCGAACATAGACGGGGCACTGCTATCGTAGTAGAGTTTCCACCGCCCGATATGTCCCACAATTAAACGGCTCTCTAAGAATCCTCATCGAACGTAGAGGGGAAGTTATAAACGTAGTCAATTCTGCACAACCTCAACTTTCATACGCACAAGTTTCCCAACGAAACATCGTCGAACGTAGAGGGGGCACTATTGCCGTACTCATGGCTTCACCCCATCCATTTCACACAATCGAAATCCTCAATACGAAACCTCATTGGACGCAGAGGGGGCAATACTATCGCAGTCAAGTGTCAACACTTCCCTTTCTCACAAGAAGAAAAAGCCTTTACACGAAGCGTTATTGAAGGCCAAGAGGGCGCTATTGACACAGAAGCGATTTCACATCTATATTTCGCCCTAGTACAACCTTCTCAACGAATCCTCACCGGACACAAAGCAGACGCTGTCAACGCAGTCAAGTCTCCATCCCCCCCTTTCTCGCAAGGACAAAAACCTCTCTATCATACGGAATCCAATCGAACGCTGGGGGGTGACTATTAATGTAGTCGAACCGCCACACCCTCCCTTCCTACGATCAATTGACCGTCTACGATACGTCATCGAACATAGAGGGGGCGCTGTAAACGTAGTCTAATCTCCATACCCGCCATTCTCACAAGCAAACGCCTATCTACGAAACGTCATCGAATATGGAGGGGGCTTTGTTCACGTAGTGAAGTCTCCACGCCTCTTTCTAGCAAGCAAAGGCATCTGTACGAACACCCATCGAACGTCGCGGGTAGGATATTTACCTAGCATCGCTGCCACACCCTTCTTCCTCACAAGCCAAACTCTCTCTACAAATCCTGTTCGAACATAGAGGAGGCATTGTTGTTGTCGCAGTAAATACTCCACACTCTCGTATCTCACCAGTAAAAACCTCTCTATCGAACCTCTTCAAACATAGAGGGTGTGCTGTTATCGTAGTCAAGTCTCCACATCCCGATTTTCCACAAGCAACAACCTCTCTACAAAAACCTCATCGAACGTAGAAGAGGCGCTATTAACGCGGAATATTATCAACCCCACCCCCCTTGTCACAGGCAAACCCCTCCCTATGAAACCTCATCAAGCGTCCAGGGTGAGCTATTAAGGTAAAAAACGTTCCAAATCCCATTTTGTCAGAAGAAAAAACTTCTATTAATAGAGGAAATCTCGTCGAACCTCGAGGGTGTGCTATTGGCGTAGTCAATTTTTGCCCCTCCTCGTTCTCATAAGCAAAAGCCTCTCCACCTGCCCTCGTCGAATACAGAGGGGGTGCACTTACCGTAGTCCAGTCCTCACCCCCTCCATTGCCACAAGTATAAACCTCTCTAGAATCCTCGTCTAACGTAGAGGGGGTGCCATTCACGTCCTGAAGTCTCCGCCCCCCCTTTTTCACAAGCTAAAGCCTCTCTACGAAACCTCATCGAATGCTCAGCGGGCACTGTTAACATGGTCAAGTCGCAACACACACCTTTATCACAAGCAAAATAAAATGCCCATCTACGAAACCTCATCGAACGCAAAGAGGGCGCTGTTGAGGTAGTGAACTGCACATACCCTCTTTCTCACAAGCCAAACCTCTCTACGAAACCCCATGAGAACGTGATCAAATCTCCACCCCCCCGCCTTGCTCACAAGGAATATCCTTCCTACGAAACATCGTCGAATATATAAACCGGGCGCTGTTACCGTGGTCAAGTTTCGATGTTCCCGTTTCTCAAGAGCAACATCCTCGTCAAACGTAGAGGGGGCGCTGTCAACGTCGTCCAGCCCGCACCTCCCGCCATTCTCACGAGGAAAACCCTATATACGATACCTCATCGAACGTAGAGGAGACGCTATTAGCGTAGTAGCAATTAGCGTAGTTGGGTTCCACACCCCTCTTTCTCACAAGCACAACCCACGCCACGATACTCATCAAACGTAAAGAGAGCGCTGTTAACGTATTCCAGTTTAACACTCCCCTCTGTCAAAAGGAAAAGCCTATGTACAAACCTCATCGAGCGTAGAGGGGGCACCATTAACGTATTCAAGTCTCTATACCCCCCTTTCTCATACGCAAAAGCCTACCAGGTATCTACGAAATATCAAGTAGAGGGGACGCCAAGACGTAGCAAAGTCTCCGCAGCTCCCTGTCTCACAGTTACAAACCACCTTACGAAACCTAATCAAAGGTACAGGGGGGTGTTGTTACCGTAGTCTAGTTTCCATCCCCCCCTGTTTTCTCGCATGCAAACGCCTCTCTACGAAACCGCGTCGAACGTAGGGAGCGCACCGTAAATTCTTTCGAGTTTCCAACCCCTCCCATTTTCACAAGCCAAAGCGCCTCTACGAAACCCTATCGACCGTAGAGGGAGCACTACCAAGGTAGTCAAGGTTCCACACCCCCCTTGCTCAAAAGCAAACACCGTTTCTGCGAAACCCCATTGAACGTAGAGGGGGCACTGTCAACGTGTCCACAATCCTCCAAGCAAACCCTTATCTACGAAACCTCATCGAATGTAGCCGGGGCACTGTTAACGTAGTCCAGCCTCCTGGACAAGTAAACTTTTTTCACCAAAAGGGCAGCTTGCACAATTACAGTGACGATCATAAACACGTTTGCCGCGATAAGCAAAGCCGTCATTCCCAATGATGATTCGCTTTCTGTTCCTGTGATCTCAAACTTCATGAGAAGAGCTACGTACATGCTCGCCAGGATGATCCCGTTCCCCCAACGGTACAGCCACATGTCTGATTTCGATTCAAACGGGGAAAGAGACTCGGAAACAAACATGAACAAGACCGCAAGCAATAGCACGACAGCAATCTGATCAGCGCTATTCGGAAAGACAAACACCGCCGCTCCGGTGAGGACAATCCGGCGTATGCACTCCACAACCTCGTAGTAGTAGCACGATGGCTTGTAGGCCGCCCACAGACCACGAAATTGATGGAGATGTGTGATGCTGTCCCTGCCAGGGTTTACCAATTTATTTCGGTTGCGCGATAGCCACCATCCGAAGAGCGCAGGGATACCGATTGGATAGATGCACACCATGATGCCGGCGTATGTACGGTACGCGTCGTGCATTGGGGTATTGCAGGTGACGCTGTAGTCCGCCCGTAGGTAGGCACTGCCATCATCTAAATCATCGCAGACAAATGTCTGAAAAATCGTAAACGATACCGAAGAATACACGAAAAACAGAATGAAGAGTCCTGTCGACAGGTGCTTGCGTTGCCGCGTGGGTTCCCCGATGTCTGTTTTCGTGAACCTCGCCATGATGTGGGAAATACCGAACATGCCGACTAGCAGGACCAGAGGAGCCAGGGTGGCAATCAACAGTCTGTCGTAGAAGTCCGTTGTGACGATGCAGAAGCTTGACATGATAAACCCGAGGTTTATGTTGATTGTTGAGATGTTCGAAAGGAAAGCTTCGTACTCGTCAGGGTACACCGCTCCAGCGATCTCGGTGAACTTAAAAAGAGATAATGAAATGGAAAAAAGGGCGGAAAACGTGTTAATTCGCACACCAAACCCTTTCAAACAGAAATTGGGAGCATAAAACGAAAATCGGATAAACCATACTGGCATTTTAGGTACCACACAGCACCTCTTGAATCCGAGAGTGGAAGAATGCAAGGGACGAATAGATTTATTGTTCCACACCTGTTCCAGCCAAACACACGTTATGACGAAGCAAGACGGACCTACGAAATTTAGAATATCCGCTTTGGGGGTTGAGAGGGAAACCACGTTGGAAAACCGGACGATGGCCGCACCGGCCACAAGAAGCAGCTGGTGTCGTTTGGGTCGGGTGTGGGGGGGCGCGGGGGGGTCTGCACAGCAAGGCAAATCGATGTACGACACGCGCGCAACGTGGTGATACTTGCACTCCTGCACAGTGATAGTACAATAGCACATGCACTCTTGCGAAGACTGCACTCGGCATTGTTTTGGTCGCAATAAAGGGGCTAAAAGATGGGTACTACCATGGGGGTGCACCTATTGTTCTTTGTTCCAAAGGCTCCTGGCTGGAGGAGTTTTTGTACATCACCCAAGACCTGGCTTTGAGTAAATCTGAAGTGCAACCGCGGTGTACAATCCTATGGATAAGATGTACAACAAATATTGTTCTAAAGTTTAAATCGCATGCCAACAGTATTGGGTTGAGGAGCCCCGTCGCGCACAAACTATTTGGAATTAAAATGCTACCCGTTTCGTAGCAAACAGGCGCTACACAATTTGATAGCTGCATTTTTCCGTAAGAAAAGGTTTCTGACGGACCGGGGTCCTCAACCGAGGAACTTCCAAAGATCGTCTTAAGACCCGAATATATTATACCGTACGAGCTGGTTCCAGCGACACCCAAAAGACTGCATCTTCGCAAGAGAGAGCGCTGGTTTTTGGGAGTTGGAGATCGAAACTTGGCTGGGGTGTTTATCGTGACAAGAAGAAAGAACGGATGAATGGCCTTTTTTATTTTTATATTTTTCACTTCAAGAGGTAGCTTTTGATATTTTTTGGGGATATTTCGGTAATTTTGACCCGAAATTTCTCACGATTGTTTGAAAAAAACAAAATCCCTTTTTTAGTTTCTTTGGCCTGTGATGACGAACAATCTTACGAAGTTTCGTTTTCCAACTCTTAAAAACCAGCGCGCTTGAAGTGATTCCCGTCAAACGTAATATTTTCCCGAAGGTTTTCCAAGAGCTCAATACACTGTTCTAGTACTTTGACAGGCATGGTCTAGGTTTGCCTTGTACAGATCGCAGAGAACAACACGTATTACAGACGTTTTCTCCTTGTTACTACGATCATGTCAATATGCCTAGCGTCGATGTTTTCGACGTATTGATCGACTTATGGCTTGAAGAATATATATTGTGCATTTTACTATAGACCGCAAAAACGCCAATGCCATTACGCTTGCCCAGGTAATACGAAAATAGCCCGTACCTCGCGAACTACAGCTCGCACACCAAAATAGCGTCACCGATGTGCTCCCCTCGTTAATGCGGTCACGTGCACATGTTGAGTGCTGTGATGTTCAACGTATCCATCGATTTATAGCCCGAAGACGGAATTCTATGTTTGTCGATGGAACCCGCTCGCATTTACTAGCTCTATATACCTATGACATGGGATTGTTCATCGGGTTGCATTTGAATTATCCCTAGAAGTCGGTATAGAGCTCTTCAAGTGGGGGGCTTCGCAAAATTGTTATGCATCCCTACCGTAGCGTGCTCGTCAACACGGCTCCCAACAGGGACGCAACTGTAACACATACCTGAGTGATGATCTGAAGCACCACGACAACGATCTTGAACGCGGAAAGCGGCAGAGCCCTGACAATCAGTTTGTAGCGTACCGCCACCGCCTGCCGAATTCGTACTCGTGCTTCGTTTTCCGCCCCAGCCGGAGGACGTGACAACAGCCATATAGCGAGAATGACGAGCAGGGTGAAGGCCGTTGCTGCAAGCCCGATAGCCAGTCGCTTGTTCTCGGTTGAGCATTCGCGGCAGTGGCCAAGCAGCCCCGACGCATAGCCGGCCGCGCACACGGCACAATCTGAACAGGAGGGAAAAGCAAACGTCGTGAAGAATAATTGGGTTTAGTATTTCTGTGTTGCTGTGCGAGAAAGTGCATCATCAGCGCCAATGTGGGTAATTCATCAACATTCCCAGAAATGCTATGACATGCATGGGACGTATAAAAATGAATCTAATGCGCGACATAGCATTCATTTCTGTACCTAAACGTGCGGCTTAGCATCGATCTGTCCACCCACCGACCTTGGTCCACCTTTCTGATTTCATGCCATATAGGGATATCCTGTGAATATAGGATGCACGGTTGGGAATGCAGTCTGTCACGGCGGTGGAATTGCTCTCCATCTACGTCGTGAAAAAGTAAAGATTGCATGTGAACGTAGGACGAGGAGTTTAAGATGCACGCTCCCGTCGGGTTATGGATATTGAAATACGCCGTACAAAATAGTTACATATAGCCTGGTGAACATAACATGTGCGTATTGCAATGTAGTCTAACGTTGTATGACGGCTTTCCATCTGTAGGGGTGACTACACAAGACGATAATAACATCATGGCATGGAACGCGAAGTAGTTGGGCAGTTCGTACCCCACCAGCGCCCTCGTCGCACCGCCTTGCTCTATAGCAGGGTTAGGAGTTCGGGATAGAGTATGTACACTACCAAAGGATACGGTAAAAAGGCCGCGTTTGGAGACACTCGTACAAAATTTGCTTGGACTCCCTCGCACGAGGGACTATCATGTTTCTATGCGTTTCGGTTATCACGAAATGCATGGACCATGTATGATCAGCCCGACATGGCTATCCCCACAAAATCCACCATCGTTGGATGTTACGCTACGCCAACAATATTTGCTCGCACCCGTATTTTTGAATGGGGTATAGAACCCCTCGCGCGAGTTGTCGGAAGTCGCCAGTGGAAACGGGGGTACCCCCTTTACCTCACACTTGCTCAAACCCAAACACAACACAAATGCGGTAGTTGGTGACCCACTAGTTCAGTCATCCGGCGTGGATTGCATTCCTACGAGTGTGTATGGTTTACACGATCCATACTTGTATGTATAGTATGAATAGTATGTATGGTTTAGACGCGTGCTAGGAGAGGGGTAGCACTTACTGGGGCAAAGCTGTTGCTGGGTGAACGGGGTCCCCATATGAGGAACTACTCAATATCGATTGAATACCATGTGGTTTTGAAAACCTAGGGCAAGGGATTCCATCGGGGTGAGTACAGAATTTTCTCGTAGCCGGTTGTTTTGGGGAGGTGGCGTTCCACAAGAGAGGGGCATAGTACGAACATTGTAGTGCTACTCCTACCATTACACGCGTTCACTCACAAGGGCCTGTGTAGCCCGTGGCGCAGTAATCGGCAGCGTCGGTGCCCCCAGTGCAGGAATCACCTCGGTAGCACTCCAACACTTCTCGGCTGTTGACAGAAGTGCGGTAGTATCCCGCTAACAGGTCGAACGTAGCGAGCGTAGTCGCGGAGGACTTCGACACGCCGATGGGCAGCGCCTTGCATACGGGCACTGTGTCGCGTGTGATGGTTGCAACGCTGGGGTCGACTTCGTCCACGTCCAGGCATTGCTGGCAAACAAGTTGGAAGCGTTCGTTGCCGGTGTCATCCTGAAACGTGCAGACCACAAGGGAACATGACAATGGAAGCAATCGAGTTGAGAGTAACATGTGTTTGGGTTAGGGATAGGGCTAGTCATTGCTGGCATACCGTTGGAAGTGCCCGTTTCTAGTGTCGTCCTCAAACGGGTTAGACCATGGGACCGAACGAGACTTCGAGCAATCGTGGCGTCGGTTACACGCGCCAGGGGTAGGGATGGTCTAAGCTTTGCTGGGGTACCAGGTGGAGGCGCCCGGTGCTTGCGCCGTCCTGAATAGTGTAGATCACACGCGGTAACACCACAACTCAGACAATCGTCATGATAGCAAAACCCGCCACGCTTAGGCTTGGGTTTAGTGACAGCATTGCTGGCGTACCAGGTGGAGGCGACTGTTGCCAGCATCATCCTGATAGTGGTAGACCGCGGGGGGACACGCCAATCAACCCTTAGTTTGTTAGCTGTGCTACGTACTATTTCAGAATTGCGGCCTCGTTTTTGGGACAACACACATGCATTTAGAGTAATATTTAACTCCAGTAGTAAAAGTGGTAGTGTGGGGTTGAACTCACTGTTTTATCCAAACGAAGTCAAGACAATAAGAAACTCCTGCCTACGAGAGAGAGACGATATCGAGCGATCGTTGCGACAGCGAAAGGCTCTGTTACAGGTTGGCCCGGAGGTCTACACTATCCAAAAGGTGTGCCGGTCTACTACGTCGGATCGACCAGGACGCATGCTACGATAGCAGTGTACATATTTTTTTCCGAGGCTCCACACCCGAGCAGGTCCGTATTTCACTCAAAATGCGATTGTGAGGCCAACCGAGGTCAAACCGATTTTCTAGCTATACAACGAACAACGTTCAACGAGTAACGCACTCTCTGGCCAGTTCCTCAGATCCGGATCCCGGTCAGTCAGGAATGTTTCAGCCAAAAAGCGCAAGAAATACCCCCATCGTATCACGATAGAAACAGAAAACGTACTTCTACAGCGCTCACTCACGTCGTCGAAATCGCTGTATTCGTTGGGGAGGCAATTGAGTGCGTTGTCGTGAAATGTAGCATTCCAGAGGTGGATGGCGGTGTCTCCGTTCATGATGGCCAAGCCACCTTCCATCGCAGCGTTGTCTGCAAACAGTGTGTTGTTGACCGCCAATGACCCGACGTTGAAGAGGGCTCCGCCTGACTCATCTGCAAAACGGGTTATAGCACATAACGTGTCGGCACTTGACCCATTTAGGACTCCGCCCATTTTTCGGCGGCAACCTACTTGGAATTAGAGAGGGATAACGTTTCCAGTAGTGTACGGTTAATATTTTCGGGGTGGTCAAATGTTGGCCCGACACTTGCACGAAACACAGGAAAACCATTTTTGGACCACACCTAGGGTATGACCCACTCTGCCAAACATAGAAAGTTAGAGTTTTTTTCACGGATTAGGTCGGGTCAGGAGGTTTCCAGAATCTCGCGTTCAAGTCTGGTCGAGCTAAGAGGGGTTCGAAATATCGCGGGTCGGTTCCAGTCGGGTTGGGGTTTTTATTTATCCCGCTGGTTGGGTTTGGTCGGGTCTCTCTGACTCATCCCGACCCGCGAGAAGTGACCCGAGCCGTCCAAAACCCTGCAAATTCGAGGCTGGCCGAAAAAAGAAGTCTCTTGGGTGGCGTCAACAGGAAAGTCGTCTTCATCCGTTACAACTATTTGACGTGTAGATAATACACTCGTCGAGGTGGGGGAGACAGGTCTTGTACAGCAGCTCTTCCTGGACAAAACTAAAAATTTTCGATATTTGCACGAGCGTCGGCCTGGCTTTGCGTTGGCCTTGCACCACTATTTGACTCTAATCATGTAACCGCGTACGTTTGGGACATGGTGCTACAGCACGTGCACGCTGATTACCGTCTGTCACCTAATGCTAATCGAAGGACGTACAGTTTCTGCCTGAGACAAACCCACAATAAAATTAGTGTCGGAGCGTTGGCACTGAGCCATCAAGCGTCGGCCATCAGAATCAGCTCATAAACGGCGGTTGCGTAATTCGCTCTAGATACGTGCTACGATAGAGTTGGCACTGGTTGGCTAACACGTTTCCAGGCAGGGATTCTAAACTAACGAACAATCCAAAATCGTTAAAATACTGCTCGTATATTCCAGTAGCATTCGTTAATAAATTAAGACATGTAATTGGTCATTGGGATGCACATTCCTTTTCCTCAAAAGCAGTTTCTGGCTCAGTTATAGAGCTCAAGTGAGGCGTTTCACAAAAACAACCGTGAACCTCTATCGTAGCATCCGTCCCTATTCAAGTATCAAGTCCACGGATCCGCTGGTTTTGCGCACACTAAAGTCACGACAGCGGCGGTGTGACAGGATCGGACGTGAAACCCACAAAAGATAGAACCTATCGGTGAGCTCTGACCTGCAACGTTGTTACGGAAGACCGAATCTTGGACGAAGTTTGGCACTGCCTTGTCGCTGGTATCACCAGTGGTCAAATACAAAGCACCACCGTTGGAAGCAAGGTTCGTGTCAAACTCGCAACGCTCAAAACCCCCTGTTGTCGGCTCCGTCGCCGACAAGGAAACAGCTCCCCCAGATCCGGCTTGGTTCGAAGAAAATGATGAGCCGATTATGTAGAATTCGATAGGATCTGTGAGAGATATGGCCCCTCCGTCGAGAACGGCTGTGTTGTCGGTGAAGGATATTGTTCCGAGGACGTTGACGTTCGGACATAAGGCTGAAAATATGCCACCTGAAAAAGGGGACCATACGGAAAAATTAGAGCGGGAAATCGGTGTCTGACAAAAGGAAGCGTACCGGACTTAAGGCGTAAAATATGTCACCCGAAGAACGGAACCGTGCGAGGCACAAGGCGGACATTATACCAGCTGATGTACGAAACCGTATGAAAGTGATATTTTTGCATTTCGCGGTAGCGGTTATTTCGTGTATTACGGGGGTACATAGTAATTAGGACCAAATATAGTTAAAAAAATGTAGGGAAATATATAGGTTTTTGTGTGTATCGTAGGTCCTCATTACTATGGTCCTCCGTAATAGTTGGTTCGAAAGACATGGTGTGCCGATTGTGATAACTTAGATTGGGCCCGTGAGAGATATCCCTTATCTGCCAAGTACGGCCGTGTTGTCCATGAACGATATCGTCCCGAGGACATAAACGTTCGGATAAAAGGAGGACAATATGCCACCTAACAAAAGATGAAACGATTGGATGTGATGTTGTAGCGTTTCGAGGTAGCCGTTATATGGTGGGGTTGGTTCGAAATAAGTAATGCGCCAATACTGTAAAGTTCAATGGGGTCCGTGAGAGATATGGCCACTCCGTCGATAACATCTCTGATTTCTTCAGATGGTATCGTTCCGAGGACGTGAAGTTTCCGACAGACACGTTCTACGATAGAGGTGCACCATTTTTTTTCTGAGGCTCCTCACTTGAGGAGCTCTGAACCTCACCCAAAAACTGATATTGAGTAAGCTGAAAGTGCAACCCGATGAACAAACCCAAGGCTTAGGTATATAAAAAAATTAGATATACAAACGAGAACGACATTCCGACGATATTGGGTTAAGGAGACCCGCCATTCAGAAACAAAAAAGCCATGAAGTGCTACCTCTCTCTATCGTAGCACGCGTCGACACAATGCAAAAATATTGCTACATGAAAAAGCGAAGCGCACGGAAGCGTAGGAGCATATACAGACATTATAAGGCAGAAAATATGCAACCTGAAAAAACGGATCACGCGAAAATATTGAAGCGTTTAGGGGTAGCAGTCATTAAAGGGGTCTCCCGATACTGAACGCAAAGTGTACTAAACGTGTTGAAGATTTTCAAGGTTAAATTAATATTGTGAGTGTGCCCATGGTGGGCGCAACCATATATACATAATGCTAAATGCATGTACATAACTTGTAACCTACCGTAGTGGTTGCATGCGTAACGAGTGTTAATTCCAAGTCAAACGTGGGATACACCAGTGCGGGTCGGGGTAGGTACCAGTGATGTTGGCCATGTGCGAAACGTTACTATTAATCGTTACCAGTACAATGTATGAAGTCGTTGACGTTTCCTCCAAACTTATAACCGTAACCAAAAATAAACGTCATATACCGGATACGTGGTGACGGTAGCAAGGCATACGCACCGCCGATACAAACAAACCTGGACGAGACCTTAAGTTACACAAACTACGCTGACGACCCAGCTACACCAGGACGCCCCACCGTATAGTGTGCCACGAATCCCACATGGTGTACTATTAATCACACAAACAAATATCGAATCAATTGAAATTAACGTTGCTCTTTCCGTGACTCCTTCTGTAAATTGCATAGGTTTTTCCCAATTCGCGAGTGCGTTAATACTTTTCTACCACCTTCACGTCAGCGGGTTACTGCGATTTCATATTGAAGCACTAGCACTACGGGGAGTCACCGACCGATATTCTTCATTAGGGCACACCAGGTACACACCCTGTAACACGCGCGATCGGAGTACCACACACAGTTTGCAAATATGAGTTTTCACGAAGTCCTCGATCTCACAGCGATAGTGTATTTTTTGTTTTGTATAAAAAATATTTAGTAAACTACATGTTGTTGCACTCCCACACACACCCGTACCTCCATTAAGAGCGGCATTGGATGAAACCTCCACCAGTCCAGTAATGGTGGCGTTCGACCCAAGCAGGTTGACGGCTCCTACAAAAGTAGGGCAGAAGGAACATGACAGCATGCGGCAGATTCATGTAGTGCGAAACACGCGATCGA
The DNA here is from genome assembly GCA_036873875.1 of Laminaria ephemera. NCBI lineage: Eukaryota > Phaeophyceae > Laminariales > Laminariaceae > Laminaria > Laminaria ephemera. The sequence goes on from JAYJMJ010219870.1 coordinate 30,493, forward strand.
AGTATCACAGGCAGCTGGCGAAAGTGAATATTGAGGAAATCCTCGATCGCACAGCTGGTGCGTTTATTACTTTTTTGAAAAGTCGGTGAGACATGTTTATAACGTCCAGGTTCAGAACAACTTCAAGGTTAGTTTTTCCCGCATGCCGGCAATACAGACCGTGGGTGATGTAGACGAAATAATTTGGAAGCTGGGAGCGGGTGCGCTAAGTTACGTACCAGATTCGGCACTTGGGCTAGGGCGCCGCTGCATTCGGGGAATACTTAAATTACTATGAGCGAATTAGAGTTTCTAGCTTTGACGACGCCCAACAATAGCGACCCCTTTGAGAGAGCTGACGCGGGAAGCCCCTCCGTCACGGCTGTGAGAAACTACTGTATGGCATTTTACCCAAAGATGATTGGGCTTTCGTGTCACCCAAGTTTAAAGACTGCACGACAGCTGTCCACCTGTACGCATTGCGCTGATGCCGCTGATTCTGCCTGGTGCTGCTGGGCGGTGCTTGGTGCTGCTGGCTGGCTGTTGCTAGCTGCTGCTACTGGCTGCTACTGCTGCCTGGTCCTGCTGGCTAATTCTGCTGGCTGCTACTGACTGCTGCTCAGTTATGCACAGCCATCGTCCATCATCTACGAACACAGATATGTTGACGATAGTTACAAATGTCCTGGTAAGGGAGTTCCCAGCGGCAGCGGTACCACCTAACATCTTGTGGACTGCGTCAATCCTCCAACAGCTCAAAAGACTCACAGATCAATTACGGTTTAAAAACGTTACCTCCGGGACTCGCACAGTATTCCGCCATATAGCTATGATAGGACTATTCTATCGCCATTGTCAACTACGTATATGGCACACACACTACATGATAATCCGTTGATCCTTAAATTCTAAAATATGGCCCCTCCGCTATAGGGGCGGAGGGGCCGGCTTTAATCTGGAGTCGACACATGCTGCTACTAGTACTTTGGTGGGTGCACCTCAATTATCTGAGGCTCTTCACTTGAGGAGCTCCATGCTTCACCAAACAACCTGACTTTGAAAGAAGCTGAAACTGCAACGCGATGACCTAACCCACGCAACCCACGCAAAAAACAAGTGTAAAACACTTTAGAAAAAACCCAAACGGGGTTCTGACCGCATTGGGTGTATCTTTGGATGAGGAGCGCCGTCAGTCAGCAAACATTGAAAGAAAGTATGCTAGGACAGGGGTAGGACTTTTTCGTCAGAATGATTCCAATCTTCAACTGTAGAACACCCCAGACTGTGGCTACGGCAGGGGGGGGACCTTTGGGTCGTTTTATTTCAGCCGGTCTGGGCCACTCTGAGGAGGGACTGCCCTATATTTTGTTTTGTCTTCGCTATTTTGGTTTTAGATTTCGCGATATGCCCCAACTTGAGATTGTTCGCTACGCGCTGCGCCAAACAAAACCGAAAATTCCTATTTTGAGAGAGATAATGAGTCAATTGACCCAGTGGCCTAAACGAGGACGTGAAAATGATAGTGTACTAGTATAACAAACCCTTACCGTAGCACCAGCCGAAAGCTCAATATTGGCATACCATGACAATTTTTAAATATGTTTCGGTAGATACCTAGGCCACCGGGTTGGATACCGGGTTTGACTTCTATGTTTTTTTCAAAGTCATGCTTTTGGTGAGGGTGAGAGCTCCTCAACTTGAGAGCCCCATCATAAAACTGGTAGACTCCTACCGCAGCATGCCCCTACCCTTACATTTCAACACGTCAGTACTATCTAAAGCTACGGGTGTTAACAGACCTCCATCGTGATCGGCAGAGTTTCCCTGGAACGTCGTGCTGCCGTCGATCTCAAGTGACGAGTCATGCGCGACTAGCGCACCTGCGGCATGGGGTGATGAAAAAGTTACACGCATCGGACAGATCAGATCACGATATCCCTATTGAGTATTCGTGACCTGTGTCTTTTAAGGCAGACAACTCCCAAGTCTGTATGATCTGCATGGGCTATAGAAAATGTCGCCGGATGAGAGCCGGGTGATCGGAACGATCTATTAACAACATGTTTCCTGGGCGGGATCTGAACTACACAGATCCTGCACAAATTACCATGACGATAGATATGGGATTTAGATGGTCTTGCGCGTGATCTGTTGATATGTGAAAGTTTGGTGGTGCGCAATTCACGGGTTTTCCTGTCTGTATCATGTCTGCTCCTTTCCTCACCTCCGTCATAGCCGACGTTGTCCAAAAACGATAGTTTCCCCTCCATAAAAACCTCCGATGAGCCAGCATAGACGGCTCCTGAGGGTAGGAACCGAAACCGAACAGTATATCGAAGTTAGTTGCTGGAACCGTATGCAAAGGACGCGTGCGTGGTACATTAAGGGAAGCACTCCATTGGATTTTGTTTCTAAATGACGGTGTTCTCTAACGCAATGTTGTCGGAACGTCATTCTTGATTTGCGATACTGTTCGATGTATACTTAGGTCATGAGATTGTTCATCGGGATGCAATTTCAATTTTGCCCTGCTTTTGTGTTTTGAACAATATTTAGAGATCCTCAAGCAATTACCTCCAGAAACAATTGGTGCACCCCCACCGTAGTATGTGTAAATGGCTTTGGGCATTCTTAAGCTGCAAAATAATGTCCTTCATTTTCGACAAATGAGTTTCGACGAAATCCTAGATCTCACAGCTGTTGTGTATTTTTTTTTTTTTTTAAAGAGAACGCAAAAGACAGCGAAAACTAAAACTATATCGTACTATGTCTTACCTCCTCGCCACTTGGCTTCGTTCCGAGAAAACCTTGTGATATCGTAAATGTAGGTGACAGATTCACTGAAAGTACAGATGACACCTGTAAGGAGGCGACAACAAAAAACGGGTTGTGGCCTTTTCCCAATTGTCTCATACGAGCACTCCTCGTACACGTGTCGAGCATTTCGCGCAAGGATGTCGAAAATTGTGCGCATTCATGTGCATGATGCCGATGTAGGAGATCGACTCGCTGTATGCACACAAGCACAAACGGTATCTATGCAAACACAAACAAACGTATTGATATTGCCCCATACGTGCACATCCCACATACGTAGAATATGTCAAATACGATGATATCAAAAAAGGTATTAATAGTCAATTCACTGTTTGAAGACATATACATCCTGTGCGAACGCAAACGCACAAAAAAATAGTAGTACCGCATTCTCCCATACCAGCACTCCGCGCACACATGCCGGGCATTTCGCGAATACATGTCAAGCACTTGGTGCATCCATATTATTGAACATGCTACGCTACGGGTTAGGTGCACCAATTGTGTTCTGATCCTCTCCATTTGAGGAGCCCCATACCTCACCCGAACCCTTATTTTGACTAAACTCGAAGTGCAACTCGATGACCTCACCCATGGCCTAGGTATAAAAGCTCGTCATATTACAAAACAAGAATGATATTCCGACGATTGTGGGTTAAATAGCCCCCTCATTTCACGAATATTTCGCCAAAAACGTGCTGTCTCTACCGTAGCACGCGTCTTCTAAAAAAAAAAAGAAAAAAATGATGGTTATCTAGTAAGTACAAACGGGACCTATAAGTATACCACCACAAACATGTTGTTGGTAGTATTGTCGTCTTGTTTCATACACGAACGTCGAGCCTAGATGTGGGGAATTTCACGATTTAGTCAAAGAACCATTTTGGTTTCGGACATAACAAGTTGTTTTCAATATGCATGACTTTCGATGAGTTTACCCATCTGCGTAGGCTCGCGCTGTGTGAAGTGAACAATACGCACCCCTCCTTAGCTCACAACGCACCTCGTTCGTTGCTGACATAGACTTATGTATACACTTTTTGTTCAAACTGAACGATTTTCGTGACGGGACATTTACACATTATGTTAAAAAATCACGATTTTCGAAATTGACCGATACACGTTTCCAAATACACGATTTAAGTTTAGTCTTCTTACCTCCGTCGGCGCCCGCTGTATTGCGTGAAAAATAAGTATCGCCGCCAATGTAGAGCGTAGAAGCTACGGAAGCATAAAACACACCTGGGGACATTTAACGATTGTCTTCGTGGGTTTTGATGCTTCAAACAGATCATAAAGCATCACAGCAAAACACACCCACTGCAGGGACATTTTGCGACTGCCTTCGAGTTTTCATCGTGAAACAAACGCAACAACAGGACAGCTGATGCATACATTTTGCGGCTGCCGGCGTTACGTATAATCTTAACACACTGCGACAGCACGACGGCTGAAGGGTACATTATGCGATTGCCGTCGTGACTTTTCATTTTTGAACAAATGCAGCAGCAAGACGACCGAAGCTTACAACATGCGATTGCTTTCGTGACTTTTCTTATTTAAACAACGGCAAAAACATGGCGGCTACGGCTTACATTTCGCGATTGCCAACGTGAGTTGTCAGCTGTAAGCGAATGAAACAAAATGACGGCTAATCCGTAAATTACGCGAATGCCTTCGTGAGGTATCATTAGGAATAATGCAACAGCGCGACGGGTACAGCGTACATTATGCGGCTTCCTTCGTGATTTTTCATCTTCAAACAACTACACCAACCGGACGGCTGGCCACGTTCATGTTACGACTGCCTTCGTGAGTTGGCATTTTATAACAAGTGCGACAACACGAAGACCTAAGCCGATGAAATCAGCTGAAAGGTATGCCATCATAAACCTCACCTCCAGAATTGTCGGCCGAGTTATTTTCAAAGGATGTACTGCCAGTGATGTTCATTTCACTGGCTTTATGCAGATGTACGACACCTGCATGTGGGCGCATGGAAACGTATCAGCAAGGTTATCGCGCCAAACGGACGCTAGCTACGATACGGTTCTAATGTGCTGCATTACAAATAGCTTCAATGTCGATCACTAACAAACATTCCCAGACGGTAGAAGAAAAGTAAGAGAACCTTGGTTCTGACTGACAGGACTCCTTAACTACGGAACTAGCCAATATCCTTGGATTAACGTGTGTGTGTTGACAACATCTGTCGATAGATACCTAGGCCATGGGATTGTTCGTCGGGGTACACTTACGTTTAGTCTCAAAGCCCGTGTTAAGTGATATTTGGTGGGCCTCAAGCGAGGGGTCTCAGGAAACGTTTGGTGAACCTCTACGGTCGCATGGCTCAAAGCCAAGCGCCTCTGAAACCCAGTGGCTCAGTGGTGTCGCGGTAGTGCCAATTGCGGTATAGGTGCCGATCGTTAGGTCCTATAAAGACCGACTGTCAGTAGGACGCGTACTGCGATAGGGTTAGCATATTTGTGCTCAAAACATTTCTGGCTGCCTGGGCTCTTCAACTGAGGAACCACCCAATAACATTGGAACACCAATTGCGTTATGCGCAAAATTCCTCGGCCGCGGTGTTGGTCAATAGGTTGCACTCTCAGTTTTTTTCTCACAACCAGGGTTTGGTGAGGCTTAGAGCTGCTCAAGGGAAGAGCCTTTGAAGAATAGGTGTACCTGGTACTCCTTCTTTGGCACGCGTCTCAACCACAGCGGCTCAGTGGTGTCGCGGTAGTGTCGGTAGCGGTATGCGTTCCGATGGTTATTTCCTATAAATTCCGCAGGCTGCGATAGGGGTGCACAATATATTTATGAGGTTCCTCGATTGAAGAGGTCTACACCGAACCCGAACCCTGACTGCTATACACACAGAAGTGCACTCCGAGTAATGAGCAGTCCCGTGGCCTAGGTACTCAAAGAACGGCAGTTTCAAAATCTAACGACACCAAGTACTCCCTCAGTGCAGAAGCCGCGTCCTTCTATCGTAGCGCGCGGCTTGTACGCCTTTTTTCCTCCATGAAATAAAAGGTAAATACGACCGTCGCACACTGGCAACTGCCTTCACGATGGCCAAGATTGTCACCATATACCTGATCCATTGAACCCGTAACAGACTGCTATTGAACCCGTATCATACTGTTGCTACAGTAGGGGGGATACCCCCCTTTTCTCTTCCTCGTTTAAGCCACTGGGGCAAGTGATTGATTTCCCCCCTCAAAATGGGAGTTTGTCGGGTTCGTTTGGGGCAGCCCGTAGCAAAATAATCCCAAGCAGTGGTGCATATCGCGAAATCAAAAACATAAATAGCGAAAATAAAAAAATATATATAGTGTAGTCACTCTTCAGAGTGGCTCTGATCGGCTGAAATAAAGCGACTTAAAGCCCCCCCCCCCCTACGAGTAGCCCCAGTGACCAAGGGAAGGCAAATGGCTAAAGCTACAGCAGGGGGGTTACGTTTAGGCGAGTGGCTTGCCTGTTTCTTTGCGGTTTTGAGCTTTAGCACTCCTTCTCTGTTTCGCGATACCCACCGACGCCATGGAACTGTTCATATTCTTCCCCAACATCTATAATTCAGTCTATGTTTGAGCGAGGCATGCAGCCACTCGTGCGAATGGCCGAAATCGGTAGTGAAAATGATACAAGCGGGGTATCTCCCCTACCGCAGCCTTGGTTAAAAACGCCTATATATTTACCTCCGTCGAAATCCGCTGAGTTGTAGCTGAAATTCGCTTCGCCGACGATGTAGATGCTAGACCCACCAGCATAGATCACGCCTGCGGGAGGGGGCGAGAAGGATTAGCGTTGGGGTTATGGGGGGATTTGGGGTGTATCGTCAATGATATCACAATAGGGGTAGGGAAGAAAGGGGTGTACTCAGTTGATGCATATCCGTAGTCATATCACCATTGATCCTCGCACCCTTAAAATGCGGGAACGGAACACGTCGGGTTTGCAAAGACCAGGACAACATCGTGTGCACCAATCATGAGGCGCTGTGAGGTGTTCGGCGAGTAGCACGAAGGGTGAGCTGGATCGTGCTAAGATGGCTTGTGAGACGGCCTCCATCACCTTGTGCGTACCGTCTTCAATATGGATGACAGCTTCCAATAATATATATTTGTTTGTTTCCCGCGGGGGAGTAGGGGAGGGGGGCGCGTACCATTTTCATAGCTTGCCTTAGCCGTTTGAGTGTTGACCACGAAATTCTTTCTGGACGAAGCATCGTTATTCTCTCAATACACTTCCGATATTTGTGCGCACAATCAATCAGGTTTTCCATATGAGGCATGCTACCGTAGGGGTACACCTGTTTTTTGCTGAGGCATCTCACTTGGGGGGCCCTATACATCACGCAAAACCTGACGTTGAGGGAATGAAAGTGCAATCCGATGAAAAATACCAAGGCCTGCGTATACAATCAGTACAATTGCAAACTCGAAGGTGGTTTGATATCACGAACGTTGGGCAATTTCTCGGTTGAGGAGCCCAGTCAGTGACATTTATATTGGCAAAATGGTGATACGATAGTCGTAGCACGCGCCCTATCCTTTATACATACTGTAGTTATTTTTGGTGAACATGCGCCTGTCGTGTTTCACATTCTGTGTCCGCCATTTACTCTCTTGGGATAGCAATCGTTTCTTGTTAGTATTTTGTGTACCAAACATTTCCGTGTCACATTCGTTAACGTTCCTCATCTCCTCCTTTAACACCTCCGGGTGAGGAGGTGGGTAGGTAATAATTGTCGTTGATGGCCGTAGTCCTACATATCATAGACACTCGCACCCCTGTAACACCGGGATGGAGCACATCGTGTTTTCACCCCCCTTGCAACTAGGTACTAATATATAGCAACTCCTACTGAATATGACTGGGTGTGAATAGGTGCCCTTTTTCACCTTCAGAACAAAGGCATCCGTTGCGCGTGAATGATATAAGGTCGTCAATGTCCATGTCCGAATCGTCGCGACCGAAAACATCCAGAGCCGCTCAAATGAGGACTCTCAAAACATCTTGGTGCATCCTTACCCCCTTCCACGGAATACATCCAATGTCGATTTTGCGGTAAGTTACCACCAACCGTAACAAATTCTCACCTCCAGAACGAAGGCATCCGTTGTCCGTGAATGATGCAAGGCCGTCGAGGTGCATCTCCGATTCATCCAGACCGACAACACCTGCAGATGCGATCATCGAGGGTGATATGAGACGCATGCCTCGTTGGAGGTAGAAATTTCTTGCGGAATCGTTTCGAGCTTGTGGGACTCCTGAACGAACAAGACCGCCCAATTACATTGGAATCCCGTTGACGCTAGCAATTCAATGTGATGATTCAATGTGATGTTTTCACCATCTATCTATCAAAAGTAAGTTTGTGGGGGAGGTATGAAGCTCCTGACGTGAGGAGCTTCACAAAACTTGCGTGCACCCCTAGCGTAGCATGCTTCATGAAGTCATACTTATACCCATACTCATACAATATGACGGGTGGTACAAACTCATGCAATATGACGGGTGATATTAACTCATGACCGTGGCTACGGTATTATAGTATTGTAGTATTGTAGTATTACACCCCCATTCTTACTACAGAGTATAGGCCACTCGCGCGAGTAGCCCTGTGCCTCGATCAGAATTGGACCAAAACAGTATTTTTGGCGCAGCGTAACAGACCCCTTCATACTGGCGGTGCATATCGCCAAATCGAAAAGGACGAAAGATTAAGGATGCAAATGAGTAGAGGTGCAACACCCACCCCAGGCCCTACAAGTGACCCCCTCATCGTAGCCGTGGTCTCATACAGTATGAACGGTATGAATAGTATGAACAGTATGAAGGATGTTATACAGTTTAAAGAATGTTATACAATATGAAGGATGCTACACAGTGTGAAGGATGCTATACAGTGTGAAGGATGTTATACAGTATAAAGGATGTCATACAGTCTGAAAGATGTTAACAATTTATCGAGACCGATAACACGTACGAAGGGACGGGGTGGGGGGGGTATACTCGCTTTTTGATTGCCTAAGTCATTTGAACCATTGCGCACGAATACGTTTCGAGAATGAGCACCGCCTACTCCTAACAGAGACATCTCCAACACTTTATACGGGGGGGGGGGGGGGGGTGTACTCATTTCATTTCGTCCAAAGCCGTAATCACCT